>JAPTYR010000030.1:13425078-13437721 GCA_029814505.1 Siphamia roseigaster | reverse complement strand
CAACTGAATTCTGAATAAAGTCAGTGGTTTATTCCAGTCTTCTTCTGAATTCCATCATCCCTCTGACATGGAAACAGTTCCTTCCTCTGGAACATTATGCCTGTTGTTCTGCACATGCTCCTGCTCTGGTCACCATGACGACCATATTCTTCTCTGTCAGCATTAGGCTGGTGATTGGATCGAACTGCTGCTTCAAAATTATACAAAAAATAATGTAAACATCACATGTTGTATCTGTCCTTCCATGTTACTATGGAAACCAAAGCAAATTCTATATACTTTTGAATATTTATGGCATTCAGTGTGGACAGCAAAGTAAGAATTTCATTGTACAGGGAAACCTGTTTCCATACTGTGCATATGACAATAAACGCTTTGAATCTAGAATCTTAAAGCTTATGGAAAGATTCCTGATAAATGATTGAAAGGTGATCTCAGGTGGAACGTCTGCCTGCCTGATAAAATATCTTACCTCAGATTTTTCCAGTTTTTCTTGGTAAAAGTCGACACTCCCTCCTAGTATCTGGTCCCCATGCTCCATCCCAGTTTGGCATGGTGTTGTAGAGGTATTTTCAGTGAAAGGATTTACTTCTGTTGAGGTTTTGTTCTGTTTCTCTTTGGAAACACAAGACTTGCTGTAATATCCATGTAAATGTTTCATCTCCTCTTCATGGATCTGCTGTAGTTCCCTTATCTTCTCCTGAAACTCTTCCTCCAATTTTTGCACTCGTTGCTCATGATAACCTTTAATTTTGTGCATGTCTTCTATGAGCTTCTGGTTCCCATTGCCTACAGATACAATCTTCTGCTCAGCGCGCTCTAGTTCTTCTCTCAGTTGACTGTTGTCCTCCTGAAGCCGACATAACGTTTCATTAAAAGCTACTTGCTCACCTATTAATGTGATATCCTGCTCTTTGCACATGGCTTGCAGTTTTTCCTCACTTTGCTTCAGTGCATGCTCTAAATCTAAGAACAACCTGTGTGACAAATATATCATCTTCGCCTGCTCATGTATCCAATTGACGTCTGTTGCAGGATAATTTTCCCAGTCGTCCTCCAGACTACAGTCTCTGACCGGTGCATTGTCATCAGAGATCTCTTGGCTAAGTTGGTGTAAGAATTTGGCCCTTCTTTGCAGTCTGGATATAAGTTTCTCTAATAAGGCTGGTTCTTCCTCTGATTCAACTTTTTTCCCATCTGCTTCAACCTTGTCGTGTGGTTTAGCAGCTCCATCTTCATGCTCCTCATACAATGCCAGTTCTGGGGGATTGATATCTGCCAGACTCATGTCCTCATACTGCTGCTGAAATTTTAAAGAAGAGTAAATCAGCTCTGCTTCTATGCAGACTCCGGCCAGGACACTTTCTAGAGTTTCAGAGTTGTCACATTTTTCTCGACCTGATTGTACTTTTAAAGCTATTCTTTGGGAGATTATGCTTTTGTACCTATGTACAATATCACCATCATCTTCTCGTGGTATCATGGGAAACTTCCCAGTGGCCTCTTGACTCTTAAGGGTAGATACCATTTTTTCTAGAATAAATAGTTCTTTCAGTAAACATTTGCCAACACTCTCTGAGTCATCCTCTGATGCAATAGGTTTACTTTGAACATTGGTCTCAACTTTTGACCAGTCATTAAGAATCCTCTCCCCCACCTTGATGGCGTCATGTGATTCCTGCTTTTGTTTTTCCGCATCTTTCTCTCCTTGCTGAAGGCAGGCTGCCACGGTGGCAAGCTGCTTCTCAAAGTCTGTAATGTCAATCAGATTGTTGGATTGAAGCCTTTCCCTGCAGGCTTGTACGATGTTCAGTGAGACCTGAAACCTACCAACCAACATCCTGCAGCGGTTCTCTGTGTCCTGGGCAAAGCGTTGGCTATGTTTGGCTTGACTATGAAGCAGCAGGTTGAGGTGCTGAGCAGTGGCCCGACTCTGAGTCAGCTGGGAACAAAGATGTGGGTCCTGACAACTGATGTGACTCTGATGTTCCTCCAGTCTTTGTGTGATATCCCTAAGCTTCTCCTCCGTAACATAAAGCTTAGTTTCAAGTAACTGGATCACAGACATGAATTTTTCTGGATCATCTCCAGCAGTTCCAAGGTTCTGGCATGATGAGTCAATTGAGCAGGACCGGGTTCTTACCCGCTCTGCATAATAATGATCTAGGTTTTGTACGTCTACAGCATCTGAGGTCTCAGTTATCTGCTGTTTTATCTTTGGATCAGAAACACCTGAGCTATCTTTCATCATTTCATTCAGTTTCATTTCTGTCTCCTCCAGACTGTTACCTAAGACTTCCATCTTTAACAAAGCTTCACTTAGTTCTTGCTCTTTCCTGTCGAGGAGCCTCTCATAACCTTCTCGCATGTCTTGTGTTTCTGTCTCCCTTTGCTGCACCTTCCCTAAAGCCACCTGCAGTTCCTCACAAACCCCTTCATATGAATGCTCTAGATTGTAGTAGTGTGTTTCTTCAGTTTTCAAGCGGTTCTGCAATCTGCCCATCTCTCCATCTGTTTCAGACAACTGAGTCTGCAGTTCTTGGCAACAACGTTCAAACTGGTCTCTTTCCTCTTGGAGCTTCTGTACGGCAGATACAGTGTGTGCAAGCTCCTCTTGAAGCTGCTGTTGAGCCTCCTCAATCTCCTGGGTCCAGGTCTGACTCTTGGTCAAACTCTCCACCTGCTGCTCAGCCCTATTCAGTTGCTCCTGAAGGTCATGTGAGTGCTGCTCTGCCTGTTCCAAGCTGGTAACCAGGGTTCTCCGTTCTCTCTCTTGACTTGCTTGAAGGAGCATCAGGTGTTTCTGCAGACGAGTTTCCTTTTGAGCCTGTGTTTCCTCATAGGTACGAAGTTGAGTTGATACTTCTTGGAAATTTTCCCTTAGTTTATCTGCCTCCTGTTGTAGGTTGCAGTAACCTTGTACTTCCTGCCGCAGCTGCGTCAAACGGGACTCAGCTTCTGTCCTCAGCTCCTCACTGATGCTCAGCTGGGACTTCAGGGAGGCCACAGTGCGCTCCCACTCCATCTGCTGCTCCTGAAATCGCCGGCGATCCTGCTCTAAATGGGCTTGCGCAAGTGCTGTTGCATCACCTGTGACTAGCAACTGTGCTTGCTGAGCCAAGAGATCTACTCTTCTCCGTAGTTCAGCTTCCTTTGCTTCCTCCTGAATCCTTTTTTGTGCCTCCAGCTCATAGCGGAGTTCATGGTTCACCTTCTGCAGTTGTTGTAAAGCTAGTGCTTTGTCTGAAGACAATGTGGAGTTTGTTGAATGAAGATTATTCTAAAGGACATCAATGCAATATAATTAGGCCAAACTACTTTTATATATTATAAGAATCTTTTTTGCTTTTTGATCAAAATGTTTTCTGTTTGTAAGTATCTTCTGTATTATACCTGCATCACCTTCAAATGCATCTCTCTCTCTTGTTGTAGCTCATCCTCCAGATTCCTCTTTAACTGCTGCATTCGACATAGTTCCTTCTGAGTTTTTTCCAGCTGTGGAAAAATGTTAAGAACTACTATGAGTAAAAAAAATTAATTAAATTTTATATTTTTACACTGGTTCAGAATACTTATTAGATAGGCATCTGGGAACCAATTCCAGATCTAAACTAATATTTTGCCAAAGACACTGATTGGAGAGTTAGCCTAGCATACATTTTTTGATGGCACAGGAAACCAAAGGACATAGAAGAAACCTGTGCAACATGCAAAAACCACACAAAAAGTGGTGAGTTGATAGCTTTAGCCACAATTGAGTGGCTATTTCTTTCGTTATTTAGTGTTTTATTGTTATTATATATTATTAACCTCTATTTAACCAGGAAAAAATACTTTTTGGGATTCAAAATCTCTTTTGCAGGAGTGTGCTGGCCAAGACAGCAGGAGCAGAAATCACAAAAAATAGAGATTTCATCCATACATCCACACTAAAAATGTACATAAAACACATGGAAAAACTCAGTTCTAAAACCGCACAATAAACACATGACTAAAAACATACATTTTATCTACCATCAACCATTAAGAAGGTACAGGAGTAAAACAACAATATTCCTTAAAAGCATCTCAAAGCAGAACCTTATTCAATCAATTAGAAAAACATCTATATCTGGATTCATCAATTTTCGATTCATTAATGTGTTTAAAGAGACCAGTTTTATATACTTCCACAGGTTGTTCAAGGCAGTAGGTGCAGAAAATGAAAAAGCTTTCTTTCCCAGTTCTGTTCTGACTTTTGGAACACACAGTTATTACAGATCCTGGGACTGTATAATTATTATTTTGTTTTATTTTATTTTACCAGGAAGTCCCATTGAGATCAGAAATCTCATTTACAAGGGAGACTTGGCCAAGGTAGCAGCCAAAGACCAAACAATGTAAAATCCAAATGAATACCATTCCAGAAGATGTAGACTAATAAATATGATGGCAGAAGACCTAAAATACTTATTTATAAATAAAAGAATACCAGTGTTTTAGTCTGCATATAAAAAGATCTGTCCATCCAACTTGAACAAATGAAAGACAATGATGAGTGTGAGCTCTGATGAACCTCAGAGCTCTGGGATATACAGTATCAAGAGCATGTAAGTATTCTTATAAATAGTTTCCTTGTATTAAAGCACAGATTTAAAAGTGGTTTTCTTAGTGTCACACATTATTATTGCTATAGTGAAACATACACTGCAGTTTTTCTTGGCTGTATTACCCTGTTGGAGGATAAGCACACACATAAAGTTCACACACTCACACACACATGCGCACGCACACACACACACACACACACACACACACACACACACACACACACACACGCACACACACACACAGAGAGAGAGAGAGAGAGAGAGAGAGAGAGATGGTCTCACCTCTTTGACAAGCTGTCCAGTTTGCTCCCCACAGAGTAGTTTCTCTTCTTTAATGCACTCACAGCCACTGTTTATCAATGCCTGCTGCTCCTCCTTGTGGTGTGTCTCGTCATCTTGCTGCCAAGTCTGCTCACTTTTAATCTGTGTGTCTGAATGTTCATCAAGACATTCATTGATTGATGGATCTGATGTTGAAGTTACTGCACATAAAACCATACACAGAATAATTTTAATACAGTGACATGACATTTACTGTTGCACTGTTTGTTGTCCTGTAAATGGAACAAGGTAATATTTCTGAAATATGATAGCAAACCTCTAAGCAGAACAGCTACTTACAGTATATTAGATGCATTTCATGCTCCCAGAGACATTTTCCAGTAAGGAGCACTTACTGTTTTTCTATTTTTGATTTTTTATTTCACTATTTTCAGTCACTCACCAGTGTCTGTGGTTCCAACATGTGGACACTGGTGATACAAAGTGTCTTCACCCTCCTCCACTGGCTGCTTGGGACTGACATGAGATGACGTAGAGGAGGCAGAGGGTGAAACACAAGTGGGCAACGATGAAGTAAAGCTTTCCACAGCAGAGGTGCGCTCTGTCTCTGGCTGTGGTGTGGGCTGTTGTTCTTCTTCTTGTTCACTCATGTTTTCTACAAAGTTTGTGATTTTATGTTGTCCATCTTTGGAGTGTTCTTCCAAAGTGTTGTTTGGTTCTTCTGCTTTCCCCAGAACATCTGAGGGTGAATCTGATTGCTGTTGAGTGTTTTGCTGTGAAGGGGAGCTGGGAAAAAGAATATACAAATGATTTTTATTTTCATGCCACAAATAGGCTCATAAACATTAAAAGACATAAATGTATTAGCCCAGAATAGAATTAGACAATGTAAACATCTATATATTAATAAGAAATAACACTAAATGGGTAAAAAAAAAAACAATATTATGATATACCACATCTACATGACTTCCCACTGCAAATGTCTTGAAATATTATCACATCTAATATTGACATCAGTTGTCAATAATTCTCACATTGAATGCAAAATAATATTTTTTTTTTACTCTAAAGGCTGTTTTTTTTGTTTGTTTGTTTTGTTTTGGGGTTTTTTTTTGAGTGAGTTAAAGAAATCAGACAGTTATGGTTTAAAATAATAATTATTGTTGTGGACAGAACATGACAAACAATTCAGGAAACGAGAGGAAGAACATTTCATTATAGTGATAAAAAAAAAAATTACAAGATTGGGTAAAATAAAGTAAAACCTAGTGATTTAGATGCAAATGTAAACAAAATAAGTCTGACAGAAGACATGAAAACATTTCAGTGATATTTATTGCAACATGACCTTTATCATCATTTTGTAGCCCAGCCTCCTCTTAGTAATAAAACACCTGATTTCAATACGTCCCAATATTTTTATCCATATTATGTAATAGAAATGTGTTTACCTTGTGATGGCAGGTGTATCAGTGGACATCACATTCTTCAACACGGCCTGGACCCAGTTACGTCTCATTCCAGAGGACATAGCACAGAGTGTATACACTCCATCCCTGGTCTGTCAGACAAAAAATATCATAAATTACTTCATGTTATAGTTAAAGATAGTGATGCACTTTGCTTTATAAAAACTGTTCTCCACCTGTACTGACCATTATTTACTTTTAAAAATGAATAATACCAGGAAAGTACAGGGGATAATTGACACTGGACAAGTTAAAGGCATATTTACTGATCTTGCACAAAAGCACTTACAGTACATTACAATACAGTGTTGGACAACTTGTCTAGCAAGTACTGAATCTGATAAGTAGTACAACAAGTTTTATATTAAAAGAAGCATCACATAAAATTAGGAATTTAAGCACCTGCTTTTTAACAGATATACAGTTTTCCTTCAGTTCCTGTCTGTGGGGCGACCAGAGCCGTATAATTATGGTGCAGACCACATGGGCCCACATGCTGGAACCTCTTAGATAAAGGCATAAATGCTTCCCCCATGTTTACCCCAGCCCTGTAAGCAAGCATACCAAGTCCCCCGTATTGTAGATTAACATGTTAAATTCCTGTAACCACCCAAAAAAATCAATAAATAAGAATCTTTGTCTTGATATCATGTCAAACCCAGCACTGATTAAAATACATGCAGTAAAATACTGTGTACAAATTACAAATGAAAAAATACAGAATGAAAGCAGAATTTGGCAATAAATAAATAAAACACAAAAATCCACAAAATAGACATCACTCTTCCGAAAAAGAAACCATGTCACAGAAACCCACATGTCACGATTCAGGTATAGAGAAATCAGACTCATTATTCATCAAACCAACGTCCAACCTAACATCAAAGACAAAATCTTTAAAAGAGCCATGAAGATCAAAATGGTTCTGTTAAAAAAGACTAAATTAGAACAATCACAATTGAGATGCACCTGCCCAGCAACATCAGTGAGAACCAACGCTAAAATGTCATCAGATAACATGAATATTGGCCTGCATAGCATCTCATCATTATCATCATCATCATCATCAGCTTTATACTTTATTAACATCAGGCCTATGCTGTGTTTTTATGTATCTGATGTAAAGCTACAGTCAAAAGGCAGCACTATTAGACGTTATTAAACCAGTTTGGTTGCAAATCGTTATACGTTATCTACTGAACTCACATGAATTTGAAAACCACAGTTCTTCTGACCTGGGTAGTCCCTGATGTCAAAACATGTGGACAAGTTTATCTCACCGTCCATATCAGCTGCCTGAAATGAACAATCATGGAACAAGACTTAAGGCTTAAGTCAATTATTAGTTTAATAAACCTACTGCCAACTACAGCAGGTCCTCACAGTTGCTATCGTATGTGTGTAATAGATTTCATATTTGACATGCTCTTCATATATTAAATTTTACTTGGTTAATCTCTATATCGACAGACACAGATTAAATTACAGTTAGTGGTTGGATTTTACGAAGCTTCTTACAAGCGCACCTCTTCAGCTACTGAATCTTTGTAGAACCTCAGGTTTTGGTCGTTGAGGACGAACCAGTGTTTCTGCCACTACAGGAGATATTCAGAAGAAGACAATATAATGTATCTTCATTGCCTCACTGCTCTCTCAAATTAACATCTTGGTGCTTTTTACTATTCACCTGTCCGTTTGGATCCTGCTGCATCATCCATCCTTTTTTAAAGTTAAACTGAGAAAAACATAAAGCATCTTATGTGTGACCATATTAATGAAATATGTTCGATCCATTGCTTCTGAACTACCATAACAACATGCAGATTTTTACTAAAATAACTAAGGTTCTTATTTAATAGACAGTAAACAAAGTAGAAAAACTGCATGTGTTATAAATTAGACTCACGGTAGCAATATCACTCCTCTCGAGGCATTTTAGCCAGTGGTATCGAGGGAGAGCTGACCGTTTTAATTCCTACAAAAGAAAATAGAACTGTATGTACTGTGCATTTTCTTTGCTTGCATTCTCAATCATTCATTCTCAGTAATGTGTGGCGTTATGAAGTTAAAAAAAAGAGCTTTTTAAAAAAAAAAGGTAGATGAAGAGGCAAACTTCAGCTTTTTACATTTCATATTCTAGAACTGAATAATTTTTTTCTATTCCCTTCAGACCAAATCTGACCTCAGGGCCTGTGTGCAAAATATCTTTACGTACAGTACCATATGTTGTCTATACTTGTGTGTAGTTTGGGGTCACAGCTCCGTTATTTACAGAGAAAAATCATTCTTAACCTGCAGGAATTAAACTGGACAACACTCACAGCCTCAAGTTTTGCCCCATTTATTACGTGTTTCTTATTGTCAAGGCCAGTGATTCAGAAATACAAAGGCAGATTTTTATATGATTAGACAGTAGTTATTTCCCATATAAATACTTTTTGATATGTATATTCATGTTGATGAATATTGGTGCAAATAGACAAAACCATAAAGGCTCAACTTTCATTGCTACTAAAATCCTCCTTGAAATGCTATATATTAAACTGAAAAACAAATTCATGTAGAAGTACCTGTTTCTTTACTTTGTTGCAGTGATGATGACATGCAGTAGAAATCACAGAGGAGGAAGACTCAGAAGCTGGATTAGCAATACTTGTTTTCATTTCCTCAGTGTTCTCACCATGACACTGGTCTTTGTTATCCCTTTCAATAACATAAAAAACAAAATAAGTTCCATAGATTAGACATATAAAACAATAACCACTTCAATATCTAATCATCCATCATTTGAAGCATCTCACAACGGTGACTTCTGAAAAGTGCAAAGGCATTAAAAATAACAGCCAACCTGAGCGTATCCAGAGATGAGGATAACTTGACAGAATCCTGGCTTTTATTTATTGGGGATTGTCCCTTTATTTCTTGTGATCTTGATTCTGTATCACCCAAATCAGAAACATAACAGTTATGCATAAAATAATTTATTGTAAAAAATGCTCAGTTCATAAATATCTTTTCTTTTTTTGGAAATTTGAACATAAATATACATATCATTTTGAGCTATAATACAACATAATACACATACAGTAAATGTGCATGTGGATTATATCTGACAAACAAGAAGCAGGATCTTCAATAATAAGTAAATTAATTACCATCTCTTTGGTCGAGTCTGTTGAGAGAGCGGCTACTTCTCATAAACGGGACAGCTGTGAAAGAGGAGGTATGGAGGGATGAAAAGCTCCGGCTGCTGCTGAGGCGGATAGCTGGTCTGGAAGAACGAGATGATGGTCTGGTGCTCTGCTGGCCAGTGCTGCTTTGTTGACTCGTGCTGTTTCTTTTCAAACTGCCACCAACTTTACTACCAGCCGTGGAGTCACCACCTCTGCTGCTGACACTGTTGCTTCGTCCTGAACCAGCACTGCTTTTAGTCCCACTGTTTCCAGTCTGTTTGCCACCAGCAGACCCAGGCACTGATAATGTGGCTGTTTCCTTTGACAGAGACAGAAAGAAAATGAGTAGAAATGTGACTCTATGAGAAAATAAAATCTCGGATAAACTGTCAGAAGATAAGAGTGATTGTCAGTTTTGAGAGTGACAATACAAGTGTCAAAAATCACCCGCCCCAACTTGGACTCTGTGACACATAAAATCCAATCATGAGTGGAGAGAAACCTTTAATCCTTACAATCTCTTAATTTACTTAAGTACCATCTGACCAACACTGTGATCCTGGTCACAGACACATACACACACAGTAACTGAAGGGTAATCACACTTGAGCATTGGGAAGCCATCTGACAAAAGCGGTCTATTCCGGTTTCTGGAGATGCAACCTCACCAACTGCAGAGGCAATCAATCTATGGCTGGACCACAGGACAGAGAAATCAATTTGTAGAGTCCTGACTTAGCGACTTGTGGAGGTTTTAACTGCACTGACTTGATCTGGAGCCATTTATGTCTACATAAATCAAACGACTGCAAATGCACACATGTTAAGATTAAATAATTCCTTAACCCAAAGAGGAAGTTGTTGTATATGTAGTTGAACAACATGGAACATAATCAGATAATATTTTCTATGGACATATAAATAGCTGCACTGCAAAATGAAAGGATGCAAGAAAAACTGGTAGTTGTTGAGTAAAAATCATAAAAGCAAGAGTACGTCTTCCTTGGCTTTAAGCATGGAATGAATCTAATTTATGGACAGAACAGTCCATAAAATAAAAGCTGAACACCTGAGGGCACATTTTTAAAATACCTTCAACAAGACCCAATGATCTGAATAAGCCAAACCAGTTCTACTATTACTTCTACTTCTATAACGCCCCCTTAATGTCTTTCCACTGTCTCCAAAAATAGAATATATCTATCACTGATAATAATTAAAATAATTGATCAAAATTGCATATCATATTATTTTTAAGTGTTTAACTAATACATCAAATGCAAATTCAAGTTGTCTTAAAAGAACATTTTTTAGGCTGAAAGTCATAGGCATTAGTGAATCCTTGGAAGTGAATGTAATGCTTACCTTTCCCCCTTTCTTCTGCGTCGGTTTGTTGATCTTATTGTTTACCAGGGTCTCAGGCCACCTGCTTTAAAATACACAAAAAGGCAATATTCTAATTCCATGTTGATTTAGTTGTACTAAAGGTGGTTGTAAATGTTGAAATTAGTACTATTATTCCTCTAAAAGTATATCATTTCATCAGTTATTTAGCTGATATAGCAGTTCAGGTCAGGATGCAAACATACTTGCTGTCTTGTAAAGATGCATTTTAAGACCATGAAACTAATCATAAGGTACTTAGTCCAACAACACTGTCCTTCCATTTGCAACTCAGCTGAGATATTCCAAAATGCACTGAAAATTAAAACTGGTGTTCACATAACTGCTCTTATGAGACTCTATTCTTCATTATTTTCATGGTTACGAAACTGTGGAAGCTCTGCAATTGAAGCACCTCCAGACTTAGCAGAATGTGTGCTTTAAAGTATCAGTATTATTATTAAGGTGATTTATTAGCAATATATGTATAATGTAATAGCAGTTCACAGAGTCTATACAGCTAAGAAATTATAAAATACATAAATGTATATAAGTATAATGAAGAATCATCCATACTCCTTGGGAGGAACATCAATAATATTGAATGGCTTTTCTTTTTGCTATAAAATATTTCCTTTGGTAACTGTGACTTACCTTGCCCTGGACATCATTTTGAACACCTTAGTGAAAACAGAATCACTTGCAACATTAAATCTTTCAAAAGTTTTTATCCATTTGCTAAAAGAGTTCTTCTTCCTTCCATCAGAGACCAAGCATGAACAGATTGATAGACGACTGTGTTTTAAAGAGCTGAGAAGCACTCACATGTAATCCCATGCAGAGTCGACACACTCCATTCGAGTTTTGTAGGATTAGCCTAACAGCTTAACTGGATTACTACACAGTAATTTTAGTGAATTTGACGTAGCTGAACAGCTCAAAGTGCTCCAGGAGTTTTTTTCAGATCCATGACATTTTTAATTTTATGTCAGTACTATGTGAGTCAGAAACAAGAAAATGCACATAACATCACTTATGTCCAACAGGATGTTAAGGGGGCTGCCTGTATTTATCTGGCTGAGGACACAGACTGGATCAGATGTACATGTGGCCCTAAGATGTGTGGTCTAATCTGACCTATGAACAGGCCCACCGACAGGGGGGGGACAACCGGGGATCTTGTTCCGGGCCCAGGAATGGGGGGCAGAACTGGGCCCTAATGAAGTTGTGATTAATTATTCTTTTTTATTTCAAAATATATTGATATTTGGGAAAGAAATGTAGCCTATTTGCATTCAGTAAATGATTTCTAGATCATTTGCCTTAATTGTCATTGAAAAAGGGATCAAGAACCCCCTACCACCCCGATGTAAAAATGGTTTGGTCATTGATTTAAAAAAAAAAAAAAAAATGAGAATGAGAATGAGAGAGAAGATGGAGAAATGAAAGAAACTGGAAAAGTTGGTGCAGCTGGTGCTAGAACGGAGTAGGCGGTTCGGAGAAAAAGTGTTGGATCAGTGAAGAGGAGAAAAAGACACCATCAAAATAAATAAAATCAACTGTACAGAATAAAAGCCGGCCGAGCGGTGAGTGTCACAGCCGTGATTTCACAGCCCTGGTGCGTTCATGCCCAGTTCGTCTGACCCGGGTTAGTCATATGAGCTGGACTCATTACGCAGAGCAGAGCACCGGACCCCCCCTTTCATTGTCCTGCCTCTCTCTCTCTCTCTCTCTCTCGCTCTCG
>JAPTYR010000030.1:13413497-13424978 GCA_029814505.1 Siphamia roseigaster | reverse complement strand
AGACAGTCATCCACCGCCCACAGACAGTCATCCACCGCCCACAGACAGTCATCCACCGCCCACAGACAGTCATCCACCGCCCACAGACAGTCATCCACCGCCCACAGACAGTCATCCACTGCCCACAGACAGTCGTGTAGAACTCACTCCACTTCAGAGTTTTTTTAGAAAGCACTCGCATGCACGGACACAAACGTACCCAAGCTTCTTCCCATCTTTTTAGGAGCTGTTCGTGCTCTGTGAGTGCACTTCTCCACTGGTTCAAATCCCTGGATGGAATGATCTCTTCATCTGTTGGATAAAACCATCTTTAACGGACAGAAACCACACAAGTGTCCCAGTGTTTTAGCCCTGACACTGGGTTCAACTGTTCCTCTGCATGTATGGATTAGACTGATGAAGATGATGATTCCTGATTAGACTGATGAAGATGATGATTCCTGATTAGACTGATGAAGATGATGATTCCTTCTGCTTCGACACTGACTTATGTATCTAATGACTTATTACTTCAGGGTCTCAAACATGTGACCCAGGGGCCAAATGTGGCTCGCCAAATATTCCAATCCCGCCCTGGGATGAAGACCATAATAACCTACTAAAAAATGACTCCATATTTTCTTCTCAGTTTTTTGTCTGCCTATACATAAGGATCGCTTCAAATTTTTGTCTTTGTTTTCGTGCAAAAAAAAAAAAGAAAATATTGTGATTTACAAACTATCCTGTAACAATAAAATGTGAATAACCTGAACAAATATAAACAACATGAAATGTCTAAAGAAAATTACGCACAATTTGAACAATTTTCTGCTTCTATTACTAAGTGCTTCGTGCTTTCGTACTGTAGGTCTGATCCATAAAGCACATGGACAAAGGATACGTTCAAGCAGAATATTGTTGAAATTGCATTTATTTTTCTTATGAGATTTCTGGGGTGGGAGGTTTCAGTTTTTGTTTTTTGTGTTTTAATCCAAATACAAAAGATGGAGCTTTTGTATTTGGATCATTTATAAACATACATTTTCATAAGTTCATGTTTTTTTTTTGCACACTGGAAAATAGACAAAAATTCAAAGTTGTCATTATTTAAAGGTTATTATTTTAAAGGTCCGGCCACTGGAGATCAAATCGGGCTGAATGAGGCCCCTGGAAGTTTGAGACTCCTGTATTACTTCATATGTTCTAGATCTTATTTAGTCACATTTTATTGATTTTTGCAGTCATTCAGTATATTTACATGCACTTCCGGAAATTCAAATCATTGCTTTAGTTTGGCTATCTTTAATTTTCAAATCCACATAGACACATTAGTCGGACGGTAGTCGAACCCAACTGTATTTATCTCCCCAAAACACGGAGCGTTGAGGATGTAATGGTTTTGCGTGCACCGCCGAACGAGATATTTCATGTTAACGCGATAACTTTTGAACGGGTTGATGGATTTGCCCCAAATTTGGTGTATTAATGCGCTAGGCCAGGTACATGAACTAATTAGGCCAAGACTTTCAATATGGCCGAATTTTGGTTTGGCCCATAACTTCTGAATGGGTGGACGGAAGTGGTGGTGACTGGAAGCATCGTGTTTCGGGGATATACCTCTGGCAGTCGGAGGCAACTACATAGTCGGTTAGTTATTCAATGTTATTTCAAAATATGTTGATATTTGGGAAAGAAATGTAGCTTATTTGCATTCAATACATTATTCCGAGATCATTTGCCTTAATTGTCATTGAAAAAGCGATCAAGAACCCCCTACCACCCCAATGTATAAATGGTTTGGTCTTCGATTAAAAAAAAAAAACGAGAGAATGAGAGAGAAGATGGAGAAATGAGTGTAACTGGAAAAGTTGACAGAGCTGGCGCTAGAACAGAGGAGGCTAATGTGTTCAGAGAAAAAGGGTTGGATCAGTGAAGAAGAGAAAAAGTCACGATCAAAATAAATAAAATCAGCTGTAGAGAATCAAAGCGGCTGTGATTTCACAGCCCCGGTGCGTTCAGATCAGGTTCATCAGGAGCACATTCAGACAGTTTTGTGCATGGCTAAGGCTGTCAGTGGCCCTGCCTATGAAGAACAGCCTCTGAGGTGAATGACCACTGGACAAAGACTACATTGTCCACACTGAAACATAAAATCATAGTAGTATAGATATGTGCATTTTATTTAATCTCTAGTAACGTGCGAATATTTTTCTTCACCTCTCTGTGGCAGATAACTCTGGACATTTCTGGATCCAATAGTACAACCCTAATCTCTGTGTTTGATTCATTCTCTGTGTATTTAATTAGAGTTCTGCTTATATGCTTTTGTTTTGCAATTTTTCCAATTATTTCTTATGCTAAGATTAGTAAAATGCTCCTGATTCTGTTTCGAATATGCTATTTAGGAATTTATTATGCTATCTGAAGAAAAGAGAATAATAGATGGATGTATTTGTTCATTTCCACTCTGCAAAAACTACAAAACTAAGGGTGATCTATGACTTTTGCACAGTACTCAACATTTTTGTTTTGTTTTACATTTTCACCCACCGACCTTTTGTCCTTCGGCTGAGAATGCATTTGAAACATAAATATATTTGTTTTTTCATTTTGGAGAGTGTGTACTCTCTTTTAGAGATATAACATCCAAATCTTGTTTTAATCATGTAATCAAAGTTGCATTAAACTCATCGTAAAGCAATGTCGAGGCATTTTCCTGTGTGCAGACAACACGGCCGCTGATTGGCTGGAGGTCACGTGGCTTCACAGCTGATTCCGCTGGATGGAGTGTTTTGCTTTGACCGTTCATTATTTCATGTAGCCATTTCTGGTTAGCAACACTTAATAGTACCGTAGCGACAGACATCGACAACTGCAAAGACGTATTATGGCACAGGCAGCGATGGCTAATACCTTTGACGCAAGTAACTCTCCAATCCACGTGGAGCACGATAAAAAGCGTAGGCAGTTTGTCATACGTCTGAATGGTAAGTTAAGTGCCAACATAAACACTTAGCATGCTAGCTAGCAGATGTTAGCTCGGTGCATGGTGTCGCTCTTTTGCTGCTAACATCGTCGTCGTGCCCTTATTGATAACTCCAGCTGCCATTCCGGACACAAGGGCGTTTTAGATTTTAATCACTCGGGATGTCAAGTCTTTGTTCAAATCATGTTTGGAGTTACAAGTAAACAGATGTAGTATTTGGCTAAAGCTGCTAACTTCGTAAACTTGTAACTTTCGTGTGCAGCTTTGTGTTTTTTGCACGACGACAAGGTTTTCTTCGTTCCTTTCTAAAGCAAATATGCAGCCTTCATTGTTCACCAGTCACGCAACACAACTTAATGGTCATTCTTGAAATGAGTTAAGGTCTCAGGAGATCAGGTTACTTTGCATTGACCCTGTCCATACGGTCAAACTTTACATATTTTTAATTGCCTACCATTGTTTTATTCGGCAATTATAACTTAAGGGGAACTGAAATTTCCAAGAAATTGAGGTGTAGAACAGTGTAAAAAAAGACGGTGTATCTATGTACATCTCTGGAATAATCTGTCTTCAATTTGTACATTTAAGAAGATGTATGAATCCAGTTTAATAATAAAATATAGTACATTATCTGAATACATGACTATAGTTATGATGTAGAAGAATGCAGAAAACACGATATAAATTGCAATAAATTAATACAGACTATCGTGATAGGGAGATATCATATCTATTAAATACTGTTTGTGGTAAATATTTAAAGTGTATATAAATATTATCATTTATATTAAAAAATAGTTGATTATACAAACCAGATTGTGTGTGAGTTGACTTTAAAAAAGTGTATGTGAATAGTTTGTATGGATGCTTTGTGTTATTGGAAAATAGAAAAAGAGTGTTAAAGCAAAGGAAGGGGAATTGATCTGATTATTGGTTTGTGAAAAGGGGGTTGGGGTCTATAAATTATACTTCTTCCCGCTTCTTTTCGAGTGGCAGAAAACTTTAACAATGTTGGATGGTCCTTTGTTATCTGATGATTTTGTGCGCTCGAAATGAACTGAACTAACTAACATTTTAGACATGAAATGACAGATTAGCATCAGATTAATGACCAGTTAATGTCATATTAACAGTGTGAAATTTCCAACATTAATTATTTTATTAAAATAATTGAGTTTAATGTTTTTCACATCCATAAACTGACAATACTACCGTCTATATTAGTGAATAGGTAAGTCACTGTATTTTGGGAGCGTCAGTTATTTTGTGTACATTTTATCCAATGACAAGTATGTACTAATTAACTAATTTATCATAAATTGCAAAGGATCCACAAAAATCAAATAAAACATGTTTGAAACCCAATGATAAAGAACTTGCATTGTTTTGTGGAGATTTTTATCTCCACAGAACCCTGTTCTGTTCTGTTTTACCACCAGTGCTTGTTTGTACGTGTCAAGGCTGTCACTGCATGTGGAAAAGTGGTGGGGATGTCAGTGTCAAAGCCGACTCTACAGTGTAACTGTCCATCATGTTTGCAGAGAGAAAAGGAAAAACTAGGACGAGAAGAGATTCTGTCAAAAATGGTTAGAGTTGCTGATTGGTTCAAGCACTTTTTGAGTCATTTTAGAATTGGGAGGCTCAGGGGTTCCCTTCCTATTTATTATTTATTTATTTGTTTGTTTTTCTCTTTCTTCCCTGGGTCATTTGGCCAAAAGGGTTGTATTGAGCATAAAGCAACAACACATCCTGTTTAAGGCGTCTTTTAAATATTAAGAAGACTGTTTATAGAGTTTTCAATCTCATTCTGTGTCTCATAAATGACAACTTACTGCCTCAGGCTACTCTTCTTTAAGTGTACTTCATTCACTGAACCAATCATAACAGTAGTTACATCTATAGTTATAGTATATGCTTGTGCCTGCTCTTAGGATCTCACGACCGCGCAGTTCTTCTGTATGAATATGTTGGAAAGAAGACGGTGGACTTGCAACACACTGAAGTCCCAGATGCTTACAGGGGGAGAGGAATTGCCAAGCATCTGGCCAAGGTATGACTTTAAGATATACTGGGGGGGTTATATTAAAACTAGCATATTTTCATTAATAAAGGACCAATTTATTTTATAGTTTTATTTGAGGTGGAAAACTGCCATCTTGTTTACTTTGTAATTGAGCAATTGATTTGTATGTAATCCAAAAATGGAATTCAGTGTCCCATGTGTTAATGTTATATGTTGTCTGATCAATATTTATTTGGGTGTGATTTTGTGTTGCTGGGATGTCAGGCTGCCATGGATTTCGTGGTGGAAGAGGATCTAAAAGCCCACTTGACCTGCTGGTACATTCAGAAATATGTGAAAGAGAATCCTCAGCCTCAGTACTTTGAACATATTTACCAATGATACTGCACTGGAAGAGGGGGGGATGTGCAGACAGAGACTCCCAGGAGAGAAACATTGCAGCATGCTTTGGAGTTAGAGGCTGATATATAACAAAGGACCTTCCAGGCATTGTTAAAAATGACACTGAATTAATTCAGAGGCGACCGATTCCACGGAAAGATTTCCGTGATCTGAGTGCTGGGTCGACTGGCCAGTTATGTCAAAAACACAGGAGATGCACAGTCAATGAAAACAGGAAGTGAATCAGCTGGTCGCAACATGTAAAAACATAAGCAAATAAAACCAACCAAAGGAAGCCTGGTACCTCAGACAGACACAAACCTTCAGGATGGATCATCGTCGCTGACTGGAAACAAGGGTTTGGAACATACCATGAGCAGAAGAAAGCTTTTGTTGACCAGTTGGTTTGTTTCTCTGTGATGGTTTTGATGGAAATACTTCCTTTTAAAGAAACTTAAAAGACACCTATATTTTACTTGTTAATCACTTGCTTTTTAAAAAAAAAAAAAAATCCTTTTCTCTCTCTTAGAATTTGTGTGCTAGTTTAATATGGTATGAAAGATAAATACACCTATAAAATGTTGAATTAATTAGTAAAGGTGAAATAACCAAGGTAGAAACATATAGGGATGTATTTGGTGGACAACAGGTAATATATAGCCTACATGAAGATCTTTATTTTAAATTTAATTTCCTTACCTCTATTCTAGAATAGATTTGATTTCATTATCAGTTCCATTTTTCCCAGAAACTGGAATGGACTACCCATTATTGAAGACTCAAACAGATCCATACTCAGAACCAAAGAACAACAACTGGAGACGTCGAACTAAAGTGTAGTCTTGTCCCAGCTTCAAGATGAAACTTTCTCCATTTTGTTTAAATACGTGAAATATTGGTTCTGCAGTCTCTAATGGTGTAGTATTTTTAATGATATGGATACAGTCTCTGCTCATACCAGCATTTGAAAAACAGTACTGTTATATTCAGGGCATTTTACTCTATGGTGTCTGCTGTCCTTGTTCTGTTCATTAGGAAGATGAGCCTGAATGGCTAAAAGGTGCACTCTAGCTTTTACTAAATCTTTTTTTTTTAATACCTCTACCAACAAATCTTCTTTAGCCAACTATTGTCTAAACGATAAAGGCAATTACAGGAAAGAACCAAACCGTGTTTTACTGTGTTTCCATATTTGGCTCTTAATGAAATTCTGCTGTTGACAATCGGTGTTGAGGAGTAAAATACCTCAGGTTACTCGACATACTCTGACAGGAAAAGACATCAGGAAATGCAGACTGTTTTAGATATCCGAATTAATTGGAAAAAAAAATGTGCTCCATTTGTCCTTCTTTGAGGGTGGCATAAACTTTTTAATGATTTAAGAAATATTTTCTTCCTGTGAAATGCCTGATTTAATATCTTTGATCAGGTCTATCAATGCAACTGTACTGGTTCTTGTTACATTGTTTTGTGGTTGATTTTTTTTTTTTTTTTTTTTTTGCCATTCTTTTATATAAATAAACAAGACACCAACTTATGACGTGCATTTTCATTTTACTTTAAAAAAAAAAATCCTGCATAAGGTGTGCTCTTACTATGTGTTCATCGTTACACTCGCCTGCTGTTTTTGTATTTTAGTTTTGTGCCACCTGGCGGTCATACCAAGTATGTCATTGGAAGCTCAATCGGATATTTCCAGTTTCTCATCTCCACTTTTATTAGCTTTGGGCAGTTAAACTGTGTTAACTTACAGTATCGCAGATGACCCATGAATCTGTCCATGTACATTATGTAAACAAAATTATAAAGTCCTAGTGACGAGTTTTGATTCGCTAACAAAAAAAAATACTTAATAGCCTGGACCCAATACTGACCCTGAACCTTGAGCAGAATAGAAACAATAAATATGTAATTTATGTATTGAAAGACATTAATTTGTGACATCAATATCGCTGCACCCTATCCGCACCTTTCCGATCAAATTACTCTTAAAACTGATTATAGAATTTATTTGACAAAACAATCGTTGATTATACCTGACATTAACTAAATTTATCTTGCTACTGAAGGTCTATGGCAGGTCGAGCAGGTAGATTTATAATTTATTTTTCAAAGTTTTAAAGACTTGTATCAATATTTTTTAATTGATTTTAGATTGTACTGATTACACATGCGTTTACATGTCTGGATTAATGTAAAACTGTTTTTAGGCACACATCATAATATAATACAATAGTTGTGATTGACATAGCTTTAGGTTTCAGCTGATCTCACATTCCTGAACGCAGCCATTATACTCATTACATCCAACGCGCGTCAGGTTACAGCACGCGGACGGGCAGCTCCGAGCGCACGGGGACACAGAAACAGAGCACGCGAAAGCACAACATGGGTAAGTACCGTGCAGCCTACATAATATGGGTCATTTTTACCAAACCAGATAACGGGACGCAAAATGATCGACTTTTGCACAGCTTTTCAGCATACAATATAGTTGTGCATTCTGTTTGAATGTCTAATCATTAAAATGCTTGAGTGTCTGTATTAATTATGTATTCCAAGTTTGCTACATTTATGTCGTTAATTGTTGTTTTAAAATAAATGTACTACTTGCTTTTTTATTGGGCTCATTTAGAATACTGTCTGACCTCTCAAACTTCTATGTCTTATAATAAAAATACGTAAAGGGACATATCCTGTCCACGGTGTATCAGGGGATTTGTAGTGCGTGTGCACGTTCAGGCACCGCGTCGGGCTGCCGAGTATACTACATTACCCAGAAGGCTGAGTACTCACCTACGTCATCTGCAATCACTGTTGTATCTCCAACATGGCGTCGCTGGGAAGGAGGCGCGGTGTCCCAGTAAGCAGGGAGAGGTCAGTTACTTCACATCTTGGTCATTAAATGAAAACGTTTTTATTCGATTAAATGTTTCGTCGATGTCACCACTCGCCAGCTCCTGTATATTCATATCTTTAGGAATGTGAAGTTGATTGTCAACGCGACAAGTCAAAATTTTGTCCCATGGTTAGCTAACGCTAGCTGGCTACCGCGCATAGCTAGCTAACGTTAGCAGGGAAACACACAAGCAGCTCATGTGATGTTTTGGTTATTTCACATCATGTGAAAAACTGCGGGAAAAGTTTCGTTCAATAATTCGCCGCTACGATATACCAAGGTACCCAAGCCGCACTTGACCGACTGAGTTGAAAGTGCTAACAGACTGTTTTTGTCGACCTGACCTGAAAGTAAAATGGTCCTCAACTTAGCTGGCCATTCCTCCCAACTTTTTACCATGCAAGCGAGTGAGTCACGTACACTTTGTACTTTAGTCGATTTTCTAGTTTGCTTGTAAGTATTAAGTACACCTTCAAGCGTTTTGTTTCCTAGCATTGTATTCAGTAGTCTTTTAAACCGAATAAACATAGCTTTCCAAGTTTGTCAGTTGTCAACATGCTCTAAAGGGCCTCAGTGACGTTACGGATTCAAGTAGCATTGTAAATGTTAATCACATTCAAATATATTTTACAGCCATTTAGTAAAGTGTCTACCAGTAATTATTGCTGGACGTGCTATATACCAATTTGAATTAGTTGTGCAAAGCACTGTCAAAAGGTATCAGTTTTTATATTTTCATGAAGTTGTAAAATACCCCATTGTTTAAGACGAATTTCATTAGTGTTTCACATATAAAAACATATGAACCCTTTTTGTCGGCATTTGATTCTAAGGAACTAGCTAAAGTGATGTCAGCCTCTAAACTGCTTTGAAGGTTTGGTATACAAAACTGAATAAAGACTTTCGCATTCCATAAAACACACTTAAGTATTATCTTGCAAAGTCAAGACACTGACGAATGAAGGTCTGGGATGAATACAGATTAAATTAGCCTTGAAGTGCTATAAAATGTACTGTTATTTGCTCACAGTTGTTCATACTCTTTACGAATAGGTGTTGACTCAGGGGCAAGAATGCAACTGCACTGTAAACCCTGTTCTGAAATTAAATTAGGAACTTAAGGAAAAGGACATTTTTGTCTTGCCTCTTCAAGATGAGAAGTATTATACTCAAAGAAGGGTATGTTCTTGCAGAAATGGAGGAACATCAGCCGTATATGTCTTATCACTCCTTTCTCTCACCATTTTCTGGCATTCTCATGTTTCTTCACAGGGGAGTGATGGCGGCGACAGACTGCTACATTGTGCATGAGATCTACAATGGGGAGAATGCGCAGGACCAGTTTGAGTACGAGCTGGAACAGGCATTGGAGGCCCAGTATAAATACATTGTTATTGAGCCCACACGCATTGGAGATGAGACAGCCCGCTGGATTACTGTGGGCAACTGCCTGCACAAGACGGCTGTGTTGTCAGGTGCTGCTTGCCTCTTGACGCCACTTTCATTGCCCCCTGAATATTCACGCTATGTGGCGTTGCCCGCGGGCGCCCTCAGTGTGGCCTGTGCCGCCCTCTACGGGATTTCATGGCAGTTTGACCCCTGCTGCAAGTACCAGGTGGAATATGACAGCCAAAAACTCTCGCGGCTGCCCCTGCATACACTCACCTCCTCCACACCTGTGGTATTGGTACGCAGGGATGACATCCACAGAAAGAGACTTCATAACACGATAGCACTGGCTGCTCTGGCATATTGCGCCAAGAAGATCTACGAACTCTACGCGGTATGAGTGCTTTGTGAAGAGGGGTTAAAGAAC
Source organism: Siphamia roseigaster (assembly GCA_029814505.1). Lineage (NCBI taxonomy): Eukaryota > Metazoa > Chordata > Actinopteri > Kurtiformes > Apogonidae > Siphamia > Siphamia roseigaster. The sequence goes on along the minus strand of JAPTYR010000030.1, from coordinate 13,414,894 downwards.
CAACAGAAAAAAGGAAAACCATGTTTAAAAAAAGAAAAAAAAGAACCTATCCAACCCCAATAAGAAAAGTGGAAGTCATGATCAGACCCAGCAGCTAGCTCCAAATGTGGGCACTTCCATTTTGAACTTTGATCAGAGGGATATAGTTAAAACTAGAAGGAATTGTTTTTTTCCCCTTACGTTTCCTTTACTTCTATGTGACGACAACAGTACACTTATCTCTAGTACCATTGCGCCTACTCCCTTGCACCCTCCACCCGCATCCTTGTCACACAGCAAGCTAGTCCACAAGGGTATGAGCAGTTCCTCGAGACTGAGTTGCCTTGCGGTTGAAATGGACAGACCTGTTTCCAGTACCAAGCTCTACTTTACCTTTTACCCTTGTAGTTTTACTGTACCCCTTTCTTGCTGATCAGTACATCACACTTTCATTAAACATTAGGATATTTCAAGCTCACCTTCTGTATTTTATTTTACTTTTTTCATTAAGTAGGTTCTACATGGTGTCCAAAAAAGTGCAAATAACTGCAGCTTTTTTGAGAATGTGTTTTGTTCATGTAGATTTTCATATTCAAAAGAGTGCAAGTAAGATTTTGTGTGACAATTAAATGGCTTTTGTCCTCTTTTGAAACACTAAATAGACTTAACTTTTGGAAAGTCCACACTTATATGGGTAAATTGTTCCTAATGTATATTACATTAACATGAAGCCAAACCCTTATTATGGAAAATTAAATATACACTATTTTACACAAAGATTAATTACACAAAGTCTAATTTAAATGACATTTTGTAATTGTTTATCCAGTTATGCTTAACTGGTAAGACCAGATATTTTTAAGTTACATGGTCCAAGAAGAGGTAATGAGTAACTGGAATTCAAATATGGGTGAGCAATAGGCACTGGGTAAAAGCAAATTTGATTTAAATGTCTTGTTATGAGCAGATTGAATGCAATCATTAATTTCTTTGACAGCAGGAAAGACATGATTTATACCCATTTCCTCTGAATTTCGTGTAACTCCCCAGAAAGGTCCATAAAGCAATGTGATAAATAAATTTCATCTGTAAACTTACAGGTTTGAAAATGTTGGTGGTGTTTTAGGAAATCATATGTTCACACAACTAGTTGATAATGTTAAAAACTGCTTGTACATTCAAAATATTGTGTTGGTAATTTGACTTGACCAAAGAATGATGAACTGATACATTTGTTACTTTCATCAGTTTCATCCTCTCATCATTAATTGTAGAAATGGAGCTTCAAACAGGGCAGCAGTGGTTAGTACTCGTGCCTCACAGCAAGAAGGTCGTGGGTTTGATCCCAGCACCAGTCAGTGGTGTTGGAATTGAACCCACACCTTTCTGTGTGGAGTTTACATGTTCTCCCCGTGTCT
>JAPTYR010000030.1:13389033-13399986 GCA_029814505.1 Siphamia roseigaster | reverse complement strand
ACAGCTATGTAATGCCACGTGCTAGTGTTGTAATTACACCACAAAAGTACTTTTACTTTTACTTTTGACACCTCTGCAGAAGGTAAAATGTAATCTTTACTAACATTGTGTGGAAATGACTCCTGACATAGCACATTTGGAAAGGAATAAAATCTTTGGCAATTATTACTTTACCCCATGTACACATGTAAAAATAATTCTGTCTGACTAGAGCTAAAAAGTGAAACTTACACAGGAGGCATCCCAGTGTGGAGTCAGTGGAGTCACTGGGGTACCACTGAGGGTCGTGGCTCGGCGATGGGATCCAGCCACGGGACGGGCTGACTGATGGGGAGGAGGCCAAGAGTTTGGAGCCGTCAGTGTTGCTCAATTTGGCTGGAGAGAGCGCAGCCTCCTCACCTGCATTAAGCAATGTACACAGCCTTTAGATGACACACAACATTTAATGACCTGACAATTTGGAACTTCAGCCAGTTTCATGCTACCATTGTGAATTGATTTTAACATAATTAGTTTATGGAGTGCCTGCCAAACACGGCACAAAACACTTTACAATATAAGGAAGCTGTGTTTAATATTTGAATTTCACACTCTTCCCATCTCCTGTCTCGTTGGCTTGAAAAGCATTTTGTTACAGAATTAAAAATAGACCTTTTAAAGTTTCTGCTCAAATATCACCAGATACATACAAGGGATGCACCAGTCCGATAGCGATAAAAGGACATTGGTCACAATATTGACCCAAGCAACTGGACAGGATGTTGGTAACAAAGACTCCAATCCATAAGGTCAGTCTGTTCAGTAATTAGTCTATTTTACCTGTCTGCAGGTAGATGATTTATTACTTTAATAGCAAATAAATCAATAATTCCAAGTTTGACATTGCTTTACACATTTTGGATTCTTCCATAAAACTTGCCATACAACTGATCAATTTCATCTTGGTACTGGATCAGGACTTAGTGTTAGCAAATACAAAGCTTGGGAATCTGTATTGAAGAAAAAACATGAAATTTGAGTCAAGTGGCAAACGTACTACTCACCATAGTGTGCAGAGTTGATGGCGATATCAATGATAGAGTCACTGATGTGTGTCTGAGGTTCTCCGGGGGTCAGAGCCTCCTCAGGTGGGCCAGGGAGAGAGATGTCCAGGAGTGAGGCTACGCTCGGGGGTGACAGTAGTGAGTCTCCACCTCCAGTTGCTCCAGGAGATGGAGGAGGCAAACCATTCTATAAAATACAGTTGGAACTGTTTTGTGAAATAGCCCAAGCTTTCACACATTGTAGGAGATGAAACATGATTTTGCTGATTCTCAAGGTTGCAAGTTCTACTGACCTCTGGGACATTATGCTGGAGAAGTTCAGAGTCTGGCTGAGCATCTGCAACAGGTGCTGTGCTCAGCACGGTGCTGTTATCAACAGTGGAAGAGTCCAGCTCCTGACAGGGGCTACCGGGGATGATGCCTGCAGACTTGGCTGCCAGGTCAATGGCACCTGAAATAGGGTAATAAAGAAAAAATACAGGGGATTATAACATCTGCACAGACCTATGAATACAATTTGAGAATGTCTTCAACACATTGGCCCTTATTTCACGCCAAGTCAAACAGCCTCAAAGCTTGCACTTTTTTAATTTCTTTGTTCATGTTACAATGACAAATAAAGATCTATCTATCTTAAATTAAAATTAAATCGTACTAGAGAGCGGATTGGCCGCTGTAGAGCTGGGAGGTGCAGAGGAGGCTTTGGACATAAGGGGGCGGGGTGAAGGAGCCGGGCGGGTCTGGATTGGCCGGAACGATCCAGTTCCTGAGGGAAGAAACAGGAAGTGAGAGAGCAAAAGATTATCTTAGCTGTTGAGAAATAAGAATGATATTAGGCAACATCCACTGAGAACACTGTCAGAGCAGGTTACCAAAAGAAACTGACACAGTGGCCTATTTTCAAGAGTGTCAGATAGTAGGAGTAGATGAAGTGATAACAGGCAAATGAAGTGTACCTGTGGCAGAGGAGTTTGAGAGAATGGAAAAGGAGCAGACATGCTGAGGAGTGTCTCCTGTAGTTCGAGGCAACAGTGTTCGCTGTGGACACAAGAGAAGCAACTAAATGCACAGAAAGTCTTCAGCCCATCCTGAATCAACAGCATGTCAAAAAGAACAACTGTAAACATTAACACAGTGGTTCCCAAACTTTTTTCACTCGTGACCCCATTTTAACATCACAAATTTCTGGTGACCCCAAACATTCAAAAGTGAGACATTTTTAGTTCAAGTTAATTTTTTTTTATCATGTAATAGTTTCCAATACTATGTTGCAAGTAAATCTTAATTTCAGATCAACATTTTGTCTATACAATGTATATTATTATGAATGGAGGCAGAAAAGCCAGATGTAGATTACAGAACAAAGTCAGAATTTTATTTTCCCTTGGTCAGGATATGTACAGTCAGTCCAGCTTCAATTTACAAGCTGACAATTAATACTGAACAAACAATAACTCAAATGATGAATTATAAAAGAACCGCAGCATCTGAAACAGGGTTTCTGCAGGTATCAGAAAATCTAATTTAATGCCCATTTAAACAAATTTAGTGCCCATGTCCAACTGCAGATAGTTTTTTTTTTATATACAGTAGTGGGCGGAAAAAAACAAACATTTTTGAGCACCCTTAAAACTTTACATAATCTCAAACATTATTATGAAATATTGGGGAAAAAAATCTTTGTTTCAGTAGATGTGGCTGCATCAGACAGGCATGAACAAATGCATTCTTGTTAATTGTTAATAAGAAAATAATTAACTGAATTCTTGCCACTTTCAATATGTCATGTCCTGTATTTCATATTCATAAGCATCCACTTTTGACCTTGATACAACTGTGCACATGCAGAAGTAGCCTGTAGGTTTGGAGAATGGAACAATACTGGGTAGAGTTCACTGACCACAGATGGATTCTTAATGGAATATATTACAAAGGTATGAGGTGTCCAAAAACTTTTTTAACCACTGTATAGTTTTGTAGCATATATGTATAGTTTTATGGCAGTTTACTGTTGGATTTAACCAGGTTCTCAACAGTTCCTCCTCCAGTCACATCTGCTGAAACTTGCATTTTTCCTAATATTCCCTCCACTCTTTCGCCGCAGCATGAGCACGCTCACAGCACATTGTATTCTAAGTATGCAGTTTTGTGCCTTCGTATATCAGCCATGAACAATAACAAATTAAATGGTTCCGCCTGTCAATCATCACACTATAGTTCCAATCAAAATTATTAAGTGTTTATATAATCAAAATATTGAATAACCATGCTTTTTTTTCCATCAAGTGTATTTAATTTTTTAATGCCTCTGGACATTGAATTTAATGCTTTTTAATGACCTGCGGAAACCCTGTGAAACCAACCACAATGAACATTTGACAGATAAACAGTACCACAGTGCTTCAATTTCAGCTTGGCAGTTTGTCATGTCTTTTATAGATTGTGATTGTCTCTCTCAACTCACTATATATTTCTATTAGTATTTATTTTTAGCTTTATCAATTACTAAAAGTGTCAGCCAACCGCATTTGAAGTCAAAGCGACCCCACACGGAGTCCCGACTCTAAGGTTTATAAATACTGTATTAACACCAACCAGCCCATTATTTTCGCTTACTTGAACTACAAGTGGTTTCCGAAGTTGTCTGTTTCGAGGTTTTCTCTGTCTTGAAAGGAAAATATCGGACTGCATCTGTAAAGAACCAAACATATATCAACATGCGCATATGAATGTCTATGATGTAGACATGATGATGGGGGTTTTCTTACACTGATGGAGTCAAGCTGCTGTCTTAAGGCCAGCTCAGCCTCTTTGTTGGGTGAGAACATTCTGTTGTGGCGGGAGCTGTTGGGCGGCAATGTTGTGGGTACAGCGAACACACCACCCTCTGTGTCGCTGCCTGCTGTGGATCCCAGGAGAGAACGGGGAAGGTTGCGCCCACCTATGATGCATGACACAAAGAAAAGTGAAACTATGGTAAGGCTGTGCTTAAGGTAATGGTAGGAATGGTAGTGGCATTGCAATATTTGACAGAAACACGCACACATACCTGGACCTCCAGACGTGGGCAGATGTAGCCTGGCCCCTCGGACAGATGCCTGCTGCCGGCCAAAGCTTGGGCTGCGTACACCTACTGCGGGACCCTTTCCTGGAGGTGTGAGGGCCTGGTTCGGCTCCTCCTGGTGAGTCTTCAGTGGTGATGTCGCTGTGGAGCATAACTCTGGAGCCTGGAGGAGATGATGGGTTACTGATACCATCTGCCATAAAGTCCTAAATAATATGATACTGTCTAAAGTACCACAAAGTCAGAAGCCAATTTCCAGTGTTAAATTAAGGTGAAAATGCAACAACCTCATTCGTAAATTTGTGTCCAAATGAGCATTCTCAGATTTTCCACTGCACTTACTTTACACTTTCTAAGTCTCCCAGAAGAAGCTTGGTTCAGCCGAGTTTTGTTTTTATGGCCTTAAACTGGAGAATGACCTCCCCTTGAACTTTAGACCAGTTAATATCCTAGGCTTTTCAGAAATTGAGACTTGTATTTTTTATTTAGCATTTAATTCAGATCAACTCTATGGCATCAGTGCTTCATTGCATTGGGATCAAATTGTTTTTATTTTTGTTTCATCCTATTCTGGCCTTTAATTTGGGTCAGCTCTGCTACAAAACTGCCAGTATTTTGATGAAACCACTTGTATTTAGGAGTGTTTTTGTTCTGCTACTTATTGGTTTTGCTCTTATTCCTCATTTATAGTGTACAGTGACGGTCTCAGTGTCTGTTTTGCACTTTCGCTGCACTTTTGCATGATAGGTACTGTAACAAAGAGAAGATTAATAATATTAAATTCTAATTGTTAATTTCTGTTCATACAGTATCGGTTGCAGTTAAATATCCTTTGCAAATCAATTTTGTGCATTCACAGGAATATGTATCCTACATGTACGGCTTGAGGATGCACTTTAAACAACTTCATTCATTTTTGTTTTCATGATTCCCATGGTGAGTTCATTGTTCACAGACAGAAAAAGCTGCCACATGAGATTCAAATATTTAGTTCCCAAATCCTGTACAAGTTAATCTAGCAACCAGCAGCAGCAACAAGGTCAAAGGATAGGTTTAATCCTTACCAAAGGTTTCGGATTGACCTCTGTGGCAATCAGCCTGAGTAGGCAGCGCAACACCCGGTTCGTCCTGCTGGATTTGGGCTGATCAATGGCTTGCCCGTTTTCTTGGGTGTTGGATGGGGTGATGGGCTGCCATTCATACTCCAGCTGCAGTTTGCCAGGCTTTCCAAACATCAGGTAAAGTTCAGCAAGAGTGACATTCTCAGAGTCACGGGCACTCCAGCCCTCCTCTCTGATGTGCTCAACAGTCCGCTCTTTGGCTGCTGAGGTGGAGCCCTGTGCCCCTCCCTCGTCTGTGACCATCAGTGAAGGCTTACAAGGTGGGGTCTGATTGGCCTCTGGGGAAGATGTGACATTGTTTTGGTCTTCTCTACACTGCTCTGATAAGCTCTCTGCACCACCAAGCAACCTGTCTGTGCTTTTGGTCACTGTTACACCACCACTGGCTTCTGTGCTACAGGTCTTGCCCCCCTCAGAGAGTCCAAAGCCATTCCCTTCTTCTTTAGAAGCCACAGTCTGCTGCAAGGAGGCAGGATTAGAAACAGACAGAGGTTTCTTCTCCTCAACCTTCGCTGAACTATTAGGTGACAGTTCATGGTTAAGGGGCTCAGTTCGACGAATGTCACCCAGTGAAGTCACTGAAGCACCCCCACCTGCAGGAGCATTTCCCCGTCCAGATTTGGAACCAGTACGAAGTGGAGGGGCAGCGTGAATGCCCAGGATTTGAGCAGCAGGGAGTTCTTTAGTGTTCAGTCGATTCTTTCCACTTTCTAACCAGTGTACGGTGCAGGAGGCTTTGGAGTGAACCACACGTGCCACTCCAGGCAATGTGGTCAAAGTGCTGCTTTCGGCGGGGAAAAGAAAGAGCTCATCCTGCTGGGACTTGCTGGGAGACCCTTTGCTGGACTGACTGTTATCCAGAGCCTCCCTTTCCATTAGACTCTTTAGCTGGAAGCATCAGTGTCAAGGATTCATACAAACACTAACAGAAATGTTCCTTCAAATGTTTACAGTTTTCGTGCAACTTCCCAGCAAATATTTTAGGCACAATAAACCCCACTGTCAAATGATGCAGTAGCACACACTGTGGACCAACATTTCCTCTAAGCTGAGGCATAAAGTACAAGTCTTTACTAATACGGCTCTACAAAATATACAACCATGTTGTCAACCATCCTTCTGCAAAGACACGTTTTAATACCAGTGAATGTTTGTATGATTCTGATAATTGGAGGCTATTCAGACCACCAAATCTAGCTTGAAGGGTTATCATAGGTTCTGGGTTATTCATGAAACAAAAAATTAGAGCCTCATAACTCTCACCTAATGCATGTGTTTGATCATTCATAAAATATAAAAAAAGATATGTTTATTATCAGTAATGTACATAAAACCAAGTTGTGATTCATTTAACATATATCACTTCAATACGGTTGGTTGATAATATTTTAATGTGATGGAGAAGAGATGGTATAAAGTGATCTGGAACATTCATTTATCTGCAAACTTACAGAATAATGTGAAAATTGAACTGTGTTTTGGAAAGTGCTGAAAAGGATACAATTCTCTGGTCATGATACGCCCACTTCTGTTTCAGATATTCAATCAAACTGGAGACTTTCCTGTGGAGTTCTACCACCATCCTGGAATACAAAAAACAAAAACAACTTTCAGAGAGCATAAGCATTGCTATAAATCTATTCAGTATTTAAGTAGTCAACCCCTCAGTCAATCTTTGCCAAAATTACTCTAAATTAGTTTATTATTCCTGAGATATTTGTTAGTGGGCATGCCTGACCTAAGACGGGGATTGTGGGCCAGACTCTGAACGCGTGCCCAGGAGTGGTTACTGCGTGGCTGGAGCTCCACTGCCACCTTTAGTGGAAGACGTACAGGCTTCTGGTCCTCCTCGTCACTTACTCCTGCCAGGACATGACAACATAGTGTTAATCAGAAGTGGCAACAAAGCTTGGAAAAACAGTTTTATTACGGATTTACTCTTGACTGCATGACAAACTATATAAGGTGAACAAAACATCACTAATTTGGCAGAGAAAATGCCACAAACCGCACAACACTGGACTTAACCACCACAATATTATTAGAATTCTACAGAGAAAGCTCATACTAAAATATCTTTAAAGTTCCATTCCATCCATTAACACTTATAGAGCAGCACACAATGACACTTCCAAAGTCTAGTCCTGGGAAGGAAACCAAACAAGTTTTTGTCAAACACTTCCACAGCTGTGAAAGTAACAACTGACAACATGAGAGAAATGACAGATGCAAGGGGTGCAATTGTAATTTTCTCTAAGCTTTACTGCATGTTGAACTGAATGGTGGGTGACAGCCGGCCAGACCAGTCATTGACAGTATCTCCTTCCTGGTCTTCCTCTTCACTTTGCACCCACTGAGTAACCATGGAAACGCTGCTAGCCCACACGCTGCTATTGTTATTGCCAAACCCCGCCCCCACAAACCCGGCGCCTCATCATCATCACAGTTTGTATTTTCAGCACGGATGTTTGTTTACTTTGTATGACCTCTCTGTATTTACAGTAAGTGTGTGTATGAAAAGTGCATGTTGGGTGTCAGTGTATGCACATGCTCACCATCTGGATCACAAAGTTTTTTCAGTGCGCGGCACATGGGTGCTTTGATTCTTAGATTCCTCCCTTTGGAGCGCACTGTAGTGGCCCTGATCAAAAACACAGACAAATTGTATTTTTTTTAAAGGACAACTTTATCTTTATGTGTAAGTTGACATAAATATGGCAAGAAAAATATGACAGGCAACTTCTTTTACCATTACTGACTTACCCTTGCTGGATGAGTTCATTCAATTTTGCCACATTCTTATCATCCATTACTGCAACAAAACAAAAGACAAAACCAGACATTTACGACATTGTTCCTCAGGAGTTGCCGTCCCCCATGACTGGGAGTATCCAGCACTTAATTACATCCCTTGTGTCCAAAACTAACAAGCGCTAAACACTGACACATAACCAACTCTAAAAACACATATGTACAGCCTCTACTTACATCCTCCGACTTTTTTGCGGAGCTCAGCATAGCAGATGAGACCATATAGCTCTTGAGAAGATTTCTTCAGCACACGGGAATATACTGAGGAGTAAAGAGAGTGTGACACTCACAACTAACATCTAGCATGTGTATGCTACATGAAGATAACACAGCAGCAACAGGGTTTTGGGTTTTTGTAGGGGTTTAAGCTTATCTGAAGCAATTCCTTTACATGTGTATTAGCAGACATTAAATAACAAGTAGCTCAGATAAATATAATCAGACAGGAGTGCAGGGGACATACTGATATTTCAAACGAATGTTCAATATTGGGCAGCAAGTCCCTAAAATTAAATTTGAACTATATTAAATGGCATTAAAGGCAGCTCACCATTGGCAAAGTCGATATGTTTGGAGATCTTATGCCAGGTGCGATAGTAGAAGTGGCGAACCTGCTCCTTGTTCTTCACCATGTTGGCTGGTTTGCCCCTCTTCTTATATTTCATTGCAATATTGTTCTGGATAGCCTCGAAGTCTTTCCCATACTGTAGATAACAGTGACACAGATTAGCATAATGACGTAAATTAAGAGATAATTGAATTTATTAATTTCATTTAATTTTGTACTGTCTAATGATTACACAGTACAGACAGTCCATAGTCCAGACAGTCCAAGTTCCATAATCTACCTCGTAAAGACCCTCAAAAAAGCTGTTTTTGTCCTCAGCACTCCAAGACTCCCACTGGCGACGAGCCCTCTTCTGGTTACCAGCTTGCTCCTCCTTTTCAACAGACCCCTGGCCCTTCGATGCCTTCGACACTCCTGTGGAGCTGGCCACAGGCCCCGACTGTCCCACTGCCCCCTGAGAAGAAGAGCCATTCTCTGTGCCTGTACAGTAGGGAGACCAAAAACTCATCAGTCTGGACACACTTGATGAGAAAATTTAACATAAAAACACTTTGCAAAAATTTGAGGACTAAGCTGAACATTTTAGTTGGTAATTCTTATTTTCATTGAACAGGGAAAAAAATATCACTATTGCAGTTCTGATGTATGCGGTTTTGGAAAGGTTTCAATACATGCATACAAAGCCACCCACAGCCATTTGATTACACTGCACAACCTGCAGAGCATCCCTTGTGCGGTTAAGTTTTGGCAAGGAGGCAGGAAAAGCAATCAGACCCTATAGCCAGGTCTACAGTACACAGGTCCAAAACCAACTTGTGGTGGGCTTGAATGGCAAAATTTACCCCAGTACAGAGTACAAAGCCAGCACGCATTAATACACAGAACTGGTCATTGATGCAACATTGAATTGTATAAAAGTAAATGAGGCTTTCCTCCACAAAGGATGTTCATTTGCAAGTACAATAAATGTGTCATTCATAAGCACTAATGTGTGTCTTTTCAAAACAGACACCAACTCAAACTAAATAGGGTTTCTTCTGTCAAAATGGAGACACTCATACATTATAGATATAACTGAGGAAATAAATTCCAAATATATTAACATCTTTACGTTTTAGTATTTATCAGATCACACCATCTACATAGTGTATATTTTCATTTTAGTCAGATCCAAATGTAAATTCACTGTTAAAGCCATAGTCAGAGATGGAATAAACTTTTAAGCCAACAGAATTAAAGACACGCATAGGAGTGATTTTGTATGTCACTAAGTGAGTACACCAATTGATAAATCAAATAAAAAAGTGCAACCACCCAATGTATGGAAATCAAAATAACATCAATTACTATCTTATGCTGAGTTAGTAGGTCATTTCTGTCACAACTGTCTGTTGCAACAAATTGAAACAATAGATGACATTATAAACAAACAATTAAATGATTGTGCAATCTTGAAAACAGGCCCTTTACTGTGTAGTTTTAATGTATTATGGACACACTGCTTACCCTCATATCACAACAGTCTATAACCATCGCACTGAAAGCATTATTTATAAAGACAGTCACACATAAACAAAAAAAACTAAATATATAGTCATATGACATTCCAATTAAAACTGCTCTAACTTTTTGAAGGAATTCTTTAGGTGGTGTTGCAACTTTGCAAAGTCAGAAATGTCTCCAGGGGTAGTCCAGGGCAGTGGCCCAGAGGGAGTACACAGTAACAAAGCACTGCCCCTCAAAGCATCAAACCACCCATCACTGGTAAACATACTGACACCGTTCAAAGTGACAGCAGCCCCCCTGGATGACCCCACATTTCCACACTTTTCTATAAACTGATCACCCGCGGTACCTTTAGATTTTGCCCCGCCATGGCCATTGATGGTCGAGCCGATCGAATCCTTCCGGATCCGTTTACTCGGAGGTCTAACGCTTGATCGTAGAAAATGATGCTGGTCGTGACACGGAGGGGCGGACTCCGCGGAGGTCTGTGGCTGCTGGGTCGAGCTGTTCCCGGCTCGGTTCGGTGGAGAGGCGGAGAGGACCGAGGCTGAACCGGGGCTGAGACCCGTGGTTGATGGATTAAGAATTTCCACTCCGTCGTCTCCCTTTGTACTGCGCTCCTCGCTCGCCTGCTCTCCGCTCTCCTCCTCGTCGCAACCTTCGGGTTTTCTGGACGGATTCCTCCTCCCATCGACACCGATCCCCTCCCTGGAGCCCGGTGTCATGCTGCCAAAACACATTTGGGGGGAAATTGTCACATTAAGAGCAAAGCGGTGTGCAAAATTAACTTCTAAAGACGACGTTCACTGTCTCTCAACATGGCCGCCGCTGTTTGTTTCA
>JAPTYR010000030.1:13291450-13306558 GCA_029814505.1 Siphamia roseigaster | reverse complement strand
CTGACATGAAGGTGGTCAGTGGTAAAAGATGCCTTGGCAGCAGCTCTCACTCAAGTCAGCATAAAATATCAGATAAATTTAAATAATATGTTTAAATGAATTTATATTCTTGCAATTGCTACGAAGTGCAGCATTTTCCAACTTTCCCTTTATGGTCTGCTGTGCTATTGTGATTTAAAAGCTCCAGTTACATGGGAAAAATGTATTTAATCTGACTAAAATCATTCTGATTAGATATTCCAACTTAACGATATGGACACTGAAATGTGTCACTCTAAAATATGTGCATTTACAAGCATTGAAGCATTTACACTTGAGAAAAATGGTTCCACCCACCTGAAGTACCGTATAGTAAGGTCCTTTCACAAATGTGCTTAGATAATGTAGGCTAGGCTAATGTTAATTTTATTTTTTAAATAAAGTTTATTTGATAAGGACAATGCAAATAACATAGTATAACTTCTACCTGTTACAAACTGTAGTAACTTATGATTCACATAAAAAGATCATAGCTATTGTTAGTTTCCATTTCCTCATCAACCTTTTAGTAGAAGAAAGAAAGAAAGGACACTTAAAGTTGCATAAAATGTGCTACAATCACAAATGGTAATTAAATATAGGAATTAAATTCAGTAAATTCAGAGTTCTTAAAAATGTGTAAAACATTTAAAATTTTGTTTTAGCCAGTCTTTGATGCTTTTGTCAAAAGATTTTAGATCTTGTTTTATTTTTATCAGCAGTGTGTCCTCCATTTACCAGTAACACTGTTACCTGTTACTAACAGGCAGATAGAGAAAGTTGACTACCCCATGGAGGTCTTTCGATGTGAGATTTTAGTTACCACCAGCTGCACCTTCCTGCCATCATTTTGTCTATAAAAATGTGCATAGTTTTGTAAACATTTAAAAAACAGTATCAGGTTTCTTTCAATTTTATAGAATCATCAAAACTGAGCAAATGATAAAAGATAATGATGAATTGTCTTAATGTTATGAAGTGCCAAACCCTGAAGAAAGATCGCTTACAGACAAATAAACTGGATTTTACAATTCATCCCTACCTTTTGTTGCTGTCCCACCCCTCATACACTGATTATTTATGGCTTATTTTGGTTTGTGTAAAAGCGGTTAATAATAGACTGTACAGTCACATGATTTTGGCCAAAAATGAAATCCAGATTTTTTTTCTAAAAACTTGATTTCGATTTTGGGGCAAAACTACAAATGGTAAATGGACTAAACTTATATAGTGCATTTTCATGCACCCATGGTGGACCCCAGGCACTTCACAATTGCTTGACTTCACACACCAGTGGACGGCTGCTGCCTGACCCTACTAGGAGCAACTTAGGGTTCAGTGTCTTGCCCAAGAACACTTCGACATGTGGACAGTCAGAGCCAGGATTTGAACTGCCAAACCTTTGGTCAGTGGACAACCCGCTCTACCAGCTGAGATACAGCTGCTCAGCAGACAAGACAAAAAGACAACATAAGTCAGCAAGTCTTTTTTCTGAGCAGTCCGCAATATGTCAGTTTTCCTTACTTCCATTCTGTGATGGTATTACATGACGGGCCCACAGAAATGATACCGAAGTAAGTCAGTGACAGGCATCAGTCATTTGTGTGCGTGGACCCTGTAAGAGGAGTGATCTCTATGTGGTTATATTTTAAGTGGGGGATCCGAGCATGGAAGACACCAACCAGCCAGGGAATGCGGCAGGATTTCCCCAAAGCCGGTGGATGTGGCTGGGGAGAAAGCTGTCTGGGTTACTGTGACCCGGCTCCATATGGGTAGAAGACAGTACGGATCCGTGCAGGACAATGAAAGATAAATGATCACCATGCAGTTGTATTTGAAATCGGGGATCTGTGCGTGTAACCATGGCTTACTGGTGTCACTACTGTGTGGATGATCATAAATGTGACGTCTGTGGTCATTACGTGGACTTCTGTGAAAGGCCGCTCTCACAGATAAGAGGAGGAGCCTACGGTACCCTGCAGGTGCACAGCTCAGGGGTGTGAGAGAGATGAAATCGATTTGACAATTTCCCTTCTTAAAAAATCATCCTAATGAGGAAAAAAAAAAAATCTAAATTTGATTTAAAATTTATTAAACAGGCAGCTCTAACAGACAGCTGGCTTCTTATATTTACAAAACAAATGTTCAAGATCACTTCTAAAATACAACTCTGCGACTTTAAAATGCTTCTTGATAAACACTAACATATTATACATGTTGCATTGTTTATATAAGGGACAAAAATATCCATGTTCTCTTTTTTCACCAAGAATACATAACTGTTCAACCCTTGTGTTGTTTCAGCTGCTCGTCACTCAACACAGGCCAAACTAGCTGCACTGATCAACATCTAGCTCTATGAAGGAAGACATTATTTTTGAGAAAAATCACAAGGTCACTTTTCTTTGTTAAATAATAACCTGCACAACTGCAGGTAGCCTGCTTTAAAAGAAGATGTACATTAAATGAAATAATACCCAAATAGCACCTCTTCCTCTAGTCCCCACTTGCTGCTGTTGTCATGTTTTCATATTTAAAAAGGATATTGTGCAAATAACCATGAAACCAGTTTCTCTACCTTCCTGTGTTTGTAGAAGCAGAGATTACACAGAAGATAAATACATTATTACCTAGAATTAACATTAGTCATTTCAGACCTCTTCCCTCTAAAATGCATCACTTGTCAACTCCATGCTGCATGCTTTGCCACTATACCTTGGGAGTAGGGATGTCACAATAAGCGATAAACCGTCAAACCATGATAAAAATGTTGACAATAATAATTACCGTTTGAATTTTAAAAATATGTATTATTGTGGTGGATAACCGTACTGTACACCGTGAGCCTTTTCCAGCATCTCATCCACGTCTGACATTAGGTTGCAGTCTAAAAAGTGTGGCTGAACAGAAACTTCAGCAAAGACGGAATCATGGTGAATTGCTGAAACAGTCACAAATTTTACCTTTCAATTGTACAAATTACTTTTCATCAATCCGAAATGACACACGTAACACACACACCGTGCCTTTTAACATTGGCTTTTGATGAGACTTCGTATTCACTTTTAAATATAATGAACACTAGTACACCTTTTTGGAAGCTATTTCAGTTTGTGTAGGACTACCAGTGCTTTCTGAACACAGTCAATGCCCCTTTTCAAAAATACAGCAACACCAGACTGCGATAGTTTTGGTCATAATAACTGTGAGGTCAGATTTTCATACAGTGACATCCCTACTTGAGATGGTACAACAGTCAAGTCTTTAATAATGAATAAAGGTGGAATTCATATTTCTGTCCAATAGGTCTTCAGCCTTACATCCTGTAAAATGTCTCCTATTAATTACTTGCCTGAGTTGACTGGAGTATTTATAAAGCATCAGCTTTCTTGTTTCCTGGCCTAAATAACTATTACATAAATTTTCTGGTCCAACCAACTGTTAACTCAAGAAAACCTGGACCTGCTCCATAATTACCAAACAAATTACAGTGATGATAAAGAGTTTTCTTTCCATGAAAGCTGCAAGGCAAAACCACACTGATGGATGGAAATATTTGTCTATGAAAAATGAAAAAAAAAAAGAAAAACCCTACATCTATTCATCTTACACAGCAAAAATATCAACAGTACCAAATGAATTTGCAGAGATGCAACAAAAAGTACAGTGTGGATATTTTTTATCCCATAGAGAGAGGCTAAAATATATCTTGGATACAGCCTCTTAAGTAAGTAAACACATTTAGGTCCTTATAATATGAAATATGAGATGCAGCATACTTTTATTTCTGTGCCCCTGCAACAACAATGCATTCTCAAAATGCTCTTCTAAATACTACAAAACCAGCATGTTTACAACTTTACTGACCACTTGTACATGTAGAGGTTTTAAATCTATATAGATGTACATATAAACCACTGTTAAAAGGTTTTGACATAAATGTATTTTCATATCTCTTAAAAGCTGTGAAGCCTATTTTTGTATAAGTGAGCAATAACCTTGACTTGTGATACTACAATTACTGTAGATTCAGTACTCGATTCGTGCTTTGCATATAAATTACATTCCCAGCCTACTGTTACATGTCTAAATGTCAAAACGTACAATTTTGTACAGAATAGAATAAAATTGAGCCAATGGGCATATGTGACCTAGACTACATAAAGAAGGGATGCCTCATGATTACTCAGATTTCAACACACACACAAAATTCTGACATGACATTTGTTTTGTAGCATGTTAATTTTTTAACTACACTATGAACAACTGTACTTTAAGCGTCGCCTCATGTTATCAAGTCACGTCTGATACTACATTCCTAGTCTGGCATCTGAATAAATGTAAAAATCACTAAAAGAGCAAAGTTTACATCCTGCTTTATCTATTACCCCTGTGACAGATTGGGTGCACCCTGCATCCTGCACAGCGAATGCCAAATGAGAAAAGATCTGTAGTGCTTGAATCAATGAATGAATGGGATTTTTGCCTTTTAATTCCGACAGTGCTGATTGGGATATATAATTAATTTACACCATTAACCAAAATCGTACATCACTATTATAATACATCACATTGTAGACCCTCCTTTTCTGTAGAATAATGTCGTTGTGGCCTAATCGGGGCAGCTGCCATGGGTGTGCGTCACTGACCAGCAGGTACCAATACCCTGCATCATAGCTTGGTTTGATGTAAAAGCCTCATACAGGAGGTGATCGGATTCACTGTTAGCATGTTGAGGAGCTAACATTAGCGGTCAGTGGTCGATATCGATGGAAACCTTCTCCTTCTCCCCCCCTCCCCCTGCACCGCCTCTCCTTCCCATCCCTGACAGGTGTGTGTGTGTGAGCCGTGACCGACTCCGCTAGCAGCAAATTTCAACCCAGCCACCATGTTGTCGTCACTTCTAACAGTGAGAATTCAACGCGAAGCTAAATCCAGTGTTTAGTCAGAGCCGGATTGGATAAATGGAGATGTCAGGTGTAAAAGCTGGTGGAGTTACCGCTGAAGACCATGGCAGCAGAGGCTCCCATCACAGCGAAGAAAGGCGAGTACTCGGGGGCGTTCTCCATTCTCGCACTTCTGTCAGCGATATAGCTACCAAACGGACTATCTTCTTGTTTTTCAGCTCTCTTCTACCCCGCGGTCAGCTTTGAACAGGTTTTTAATACAGGGAAGGGACGATAACGTAGCTACGAGTAACGGCACCGGTGTAGAAGAGGAAAATGGCGAAACGGAAAAAGTCACGTGATCAACCATCTCGGAATGATCCAACTCGGGGATCGTGGGGGTGACGGAAAGAAACGAACACTACTCTAATATTATTGTTAATGACAGTGTTTGGATTTTTTAATGATTATTTTTGGTGTTATAGTTACTTTTATGACAGCTAAATTGTATAGCTCTTTGTGAAACCGTGTCATATAACTTGTGTATTTTTCCCGTAGTTGTGTGTATTTTGGTATGTTCTGCTGCAAGTGCACTGACTGCAGTTGAAATGCTCGTAGTCAGTAACCGCTGGCGTATTAATTAATAGCCGTGTAATGCATGGTAGAAATCAACCACAAATGGAATGTTTAGAATAATCAGTAAGACGTAAGTGCAAATCAAACAAACAAAAACCCAAGTACAATCAGCACAAGATCTGTAACGACAGTTACCATGATCAGCTCATGTCCCTCAAACACAGGCTTGATGTGTACTGTTTCCCTTTGACGTATATTAAACCCTATGGGGACAAATAATTTACAATAAACCTTTGACTCCATGTGTGAGACCGAGAAACTGATAATGCATTGATTATTTAACATGGGGGACAAATAGTGGGACTGGCTTTTTCAAGGTGACACTGTAAACTGGGTGTTTATGATGTCAGCTAAAGGGGTATTTCACCTTATATTTCACTCCACAAAACTGTTATCCATTCATTAGATGTATATATTTCATTGCTTCCAGATGATGTCCAATTTTTTCTAATTATGACAAACTCACACCAGAGATTATTTTGGAACTAGCACTTAATTGTGACCTTTTTCTTTCTTTTTCACAGTTCTAGCATCCCCATGTGAATGCACTTTAGATATTCCAGGAATGAAAAGTGCAAGGGGAGACAGCCAATACTGTACGTACACATGACTGTCAGCAGCCTCTCCACCAAATGCCATTAGAAAAAAACCTATAGGTTCCCACCAGAGCTTATTCATGTGACCTGGTTCTGCTTCAAGTAAAATAGTCATTTTACTTTAGAGAAAACGAAAGCTATTTATTAGAACTTGTCAAATTTATGTCATCGTGAGCTTTGTCTAGAATCTGTTATTAAATTCTGACTGTGTGCCGCAAATCCTTGAAGAAGAAAAAAATAACAGGATTTGTTCTGTGTTGCTTGTGAAACACACTGAATGTTGCAAAAATAATTAACTGTGGTTTGACCATTTCTCAGTGCAATAAATTAATTATCTAATCAAATTTGGACACATTCAAAGCACAGAGCAGATCTTAATGTGTTCTGTTAAATAGTTTTCAAAATTAAAAAAAAATAGGACTCTAGTATACATTTCTCAATTGTTCTACAAAACATATAGCTGTATAATAGGTCCTTCAGTTGTTTTGGTAGCCTTATCTATACATCACATTCTATAAACTACTGATAAACTATTAACATATTGAGCAGATATAGTTTATACTTAACAAGTACCAGTTCACACACACTACAAGTATTTACATCACCATCTGCTGGTTCATTCTGTTACCTACAATGGGCGTCACTTCTTGCAGTGTAAGAGAGTTTTGCTACTATGTACGAGGGACACATTTTTAATCCTAATTTTTTAAACCAAAATTGTGAAATTTCGTTTTAACATTTGTGTGCAAATAAAACATGTCAAAAGTATAATTTATTGTACATATAATAAATAAGAAAACTGAACAACAAGTTATCCACACAGTATTTTTAATGAAAGATCAGGTTAAAATAATACACTTTAATGAAAGAAGCAGACATTACAAAAAAAGAAAAAAAAAAATCACCATAAATATGCTACATTATCCTAGACACAATTTGCTCTAACGGGACAGAGTAAATGCATCTGTAAGGGCAGCTCAGTGCTACACAAACACATACAGGACAGATCTCATCAGCATTAAGTAAAAGTAGATATCCCAACTGTGCAGTGGAAATGGTAGATGTGAACCAAGCTCTGGATGCCTCATAACACACTGCCTACACACGAACATTCGCCCCTAAATTAAAATGTATAATAATAAGCAGAAGACACTTCGGCACCACAATTTAGATTTACTGCTAGAGACTTTTGTGGGATTTAATCTTACTAATTAAATCCCCTTTGGCAAAACATGAAGCGTTATTTATCGTATCTTAAGAACAAAACAAAAAATAAAAATCCAATTGATAGATAATAAAACATGTTCTACCACGTCTAAGTTTTCCCACACAATTGCATCACTAGCAAATGATCTGTACTTACTTGTGGCCAGATAATTACACTCAAGAGGAAAACCCAAAAACCTGCAATGAATGTGCAAGAAATTCACACTTTCTGAATTTCACTGGCCTCAAACCATACAGAGCAAGACTATTTAGTAGCTGCTGATAAAAAGGTTCGTCGCTAAAACACATGCTTTAAAATCAAACATGCACACATGCCTGTGTGACTACGTCTCCCTGTTATCACACACAAACCCTACACTCATTCACTCCATGTCCCAGCACAACTAGCAAATGGGATATCAATATCAGCAAATGTGTTGTGGTTGCTGGAGAATCATGAAGAACAGAAAAAGATAAGGCATCACATGCTATTCTTGGCAAAGCTGCACAAAGTGAAAGTGTGGCACAGCAATGGCTCGAACGTGGGATGAGGAAGCTACACTGGCACCCTTTTAAGATGAAGGGATGTAACTTGGAAAAAGTCATGAAGAAAGATGAAGCTTTCCTTCTCAATCCCAACCGTTATCCTTTATCATGTGGGACAGCTCAATGATGTACTTTCCCTCCTTGTACTTCTGACTTAGTTCAAAGGCTTGCTCCTAAAGAAAGAATTGGCAAAAAGGTTGTTAAAGCACATTAAAGTGTAGCGGTGATGTGTGTTTTGATTTTTTAATTAGCAGGTTTTCTACCTCTTTATCAATATATCCATCTACTTAAATTATTGTCATCCCTGTATCATTAAAAACAATCATCAAATTTGTACATGCAAATGACATACAATACTTACATATTTCCAACCAAGTGTAGTGTGACAGTTTTCACAGTAAATGTCGGCCACTGCGTGAAGTCCTGTGAGTAGCAGCCTCTCCTCTGCAGGACCGCAGCCAACATTCACCCTGTAAACAAATGCAATCTTGTCAAACTACAGCACCTCAAAGTAACAGCTGTAAGACCTCTATTTGCCATCCAACTAATGTTACCTACATAGTGCAGTAATATTTTGCTACAACTTTTTAAAGAAAATCACCTTGAACAAGCTCAAAGTGAGTAGGAACAATGATTTATCAGAACATTGTGTAAACTGAACTGTTGCTGATGAAGTTAGATTCAGTGTTGACATAATTTTAACTTGAAAGATTTAATGCTACTACATCTTAGATAAAGCTGTTGTATTACTGACCCACTAAAATGGGAGCATGACTAAAGCGAACCAAATCAACTTCAAGGTCTACTGTAGAGCAAATCTAATTATCTGTTGAATATGTGGTTTGTGTAAACACATTCTGACTCTTGGAATTTTGATCTTTTTCCACAGAAAAGTAAAAAATATGCAGGGAAAATTAAGATTTCTGAACCTCTACAACCTCCAATGTGTTTATAAAGTATACAAATCAATGTCAGATGTAAATCAAATGCAAAAAAACCCCCAAAACATAGTGAAAGTAATATGAAATGTCAATAGTTAAATACTCACACAGAGTTAAAGAGGTAGGCTCGGCCCTGGCTCCCCTGAAAAGACTAGAAAACATGGAAAAATATATATACATAAGTAAAATCAGATAAACAAAGGCTACAAGTAATCATTCTACATACACCACAAACACAGCTTGATCTATAATTTCACCAGTCAATCTTCGAATGTATTTATGGATGTATTTCCAAAATGCCTTGAAGGAATTTCAGCAGAAATCTTTTGTCAAGCAGGTAAACAAACACTGCACCTGTCTGTTTAAAAAGAATTAAACTATTTAGTTATTTCTGCAAGACAGTATGAACCTTTACGAGAAATCTTTTGATGTCTTATGTCAGTCTGGTTTTTCTGGTTATTCCTTCCCTGTAAGCTACTGTACGTGAGAACCATGCAGGGATGTGAGCCATCTGAAATGATTACTAACAAAAAAGGTGGCAGCATACTAACTTTGGAGATAAGATCATCATGATTGGCCAGATGGGCACGGCAGTGCACACAGCTGTAGCGACGGTGGCATGAGTCCAGGTAAGCCTGGAATGTCTTGGCTTTTGTCAACTTCACCATGTCTAAGAAGAAAGAGGAAGCAGAAAAGTCTTTTATTGTGGTACAAGGGTTACTGTGGTTGGTGCAAATGCTAAGACTATAC
This sequence comes from Siphamia roseigaster, assembly GCA_029814505.1. Taxonomy (NCBI): domain Eukaryota; kingdom Metazoa; phylum Chordata; class Actinopteri; order Kurtiformes; family Apogonidae; genus Siphamia; species Siphamia roseigaster. Next base: position 13,296,979 of record JAPTYR010000030.1, on the reverse strand, counting down.
TAAGAATTCAGGAACAGGTTGACAGTTGTTTTTATTTAAAATAAAAACTGTTTCTATTTTGCAGAATATCACAGCTGTTGCAAAGAAGCAGGATACATTAAATAAATGATCAGCCCGATTTGGTCACTCATAATGAAGAATTGAATAATAAGACAAACTGTTAGGAATTTAAAAGCATCTCTACAGGTTCAATTTTATTAAATCAAAATTTAAGAGACATTTTTTTGGATGATTAACTTTGTAAGTAGTATGTAGAGTACAGGCCAAAAGTTTGGACACACTTTCTCATTCAATGCCTTTTCTTTATTTTCATGACTACTGACATTGTAGATTCTCACTGAAGGCAATAAAACTGTAAGAGAATACATGTAGAATTATTTACTTAAAGTGTGAACTAACTCTAAATATGTTTTATATTTTAGATTCCTCAATGTAGCCACCCTTTGCATTTTTGATAGCGTTGCAAACCCTTGGTGTTCTGTCAATCAGCTTCATGAGGTAGTCACCTGGAATGGTTATCTCTGCACAGCTGGGCCTGATCAGAGTTAGTGGAATTTCTGCCTAATTATTGGGCAGCATATACATTTCGCATATATGTTCTTGTAGATTCTTTCCATATGGGTTTAGTTATTTCACACTTCTGTAGTTTGTACACAATTCCACATGTGTTCAAAGCTGCTTCACATTACAAATGCGGATGTTAATGTGGAAGACTGTGACTCACGTTGGTAAAAAGATGTTACCATGTGGATTAATTAATGAGCAGGCAATTGAAAACCAAGTTTACTCAAACTATATGGTTTTCTGTATTTTATAATAATTTATAAAATTTTAAGAGGCCCGTGTAATGTCAACATCCCAACTATTTGTAAGACTAAATTGAGTTGTAATCACGTTTCTTTGCAAATGTCCTTGGTGCATATTCAAAAGTGTCTAGTTTCACAACTTGACGTATTGAATTTACACTGATTAAGTTTTACGCATATTTTACACGCACATTTTATGAAGAAACTTGCTTCCTGGTTTACATTAAATCTCCACATAATAACTTTATGAATATGAGGCAAAAAGAAACCCAAAAAATGCAAGCATTGGTGAGTGCACCATGCGATATTTCTGACATTTTAATAATGGATAAATAATGACACAAAGCCACAAACTGTTTGTCCAATGCACAAAAATTAGCTGTGACCTAGCTTGCGTGTTAGCTGGTTTGCTAGCTCCGCACCATCACAACACAAAGCTAACAGCAGCTGAGATGCGCATTGCAGGATATTCAACGGTGTCTGTCAACTTACCTTATAATATCGGGGCTTTTTACAGCCTGAACAGTGGATTAATGTGACTGACAGCCCCAACCGAAGGTATTCGACAGGTAAACGACGTCCAGCAGGTCGACCACGCGCCAACGACTCGGACAATAAAGAAAATAGGCAGCCTCCCGTCTCCTTTTACCCGCGTTTCTGTTTTGAATCCAGAGCAGTCTTCAAAGTTCCTCTACTGTCTTCGCTAAAAACAGGAGCTGCAATCCGACAATGCTGGCAAGCTGACAAGGTTAGTGAGTGTGGCGCCGATGGAGGAAAAATGTGGTTTGTTTATCAAAACACAGAGGAGGAAGTCTGAAACGCATCGAGGAGTGCAAAACAAATCCCCGTCGACCAATCAGAAGCGCAGAGTGACGTCCAGAATGTGGGTCAGCCAATAAGATTGGACCTTGCACGAACCCTTTATGGTTATGATAACTTTTAGTTCAGTTCCGTAAATGCCATTTGGTAATCATTTAGGGATTAAAAAACAGTTTGGATTTGTTGCAAACAGTATTTGTCAGGTTGAAAGAGAATATATTTCCAGTTTGTGATAGTGCTAGTCAGGAAATGTTTAATATCGTGGCCACAATTGATCCAGAGGTTTGGTAAATGTGTTTTTTTTAATTTATGTATTTAACATGTTGAATGTTGGCTTTCCTTCTCAATATATGCATTTTGAACATTGTCCCAAGACTATTACTCTCAATCCAAATGTACCGTATAACAACCCCCCTCCTGAATTGCCAAGAATATTCCTTCTGGCATTCCTTTGAGGTCGTAAATAATAGCCTTATTTAGCTGTTGTATGATCACAAGAGCCTCATTTCTGTGCTGGGTCACTGGATTTAAACCTTTGCCCTCTTGCATCTAGCTACTCTATTCGAGACCCCAGTTTGCACTGATCCACTTATATTCCATTAACTCACTTGTCACATTGCAAGCCAACCAGGTCAGACAAATACAGCCTTTGTTTCACCAAAGGACTGGTTGATTATTATCACAGTAGTGTAAATGGACTTTGCTTGCTTGCAGCCTGGGAAAACAAGGATACAGGTGAGATCTGCTGCACATGCAAACGTTTTGCACAGTCATTTGTTGTAGTTAAAGACGACAAAATAATACAGCATAAAGATTAAGTGGATTAAGTTATTGGGGGGTACTTGCTACTTTATGTATCTCACATCGTCTTTCCAATCCATTTAACATATAACTCATTTCCCCATAAAAATAAATAAAATCACAGCAACTTAGGTGAGTTGTTTAGATAATTTAATTCTAAAGTTCACTTCAGGCTCAAAACCAACCAAATAACATAAAAAAATACTAGACACAGCCACAACAAAGTCACGTTTACTTTCTTATCATGAAAATGAGGTTACATAGTCCAGGTTTATATACAAACACACCAGCACTGTGAGATTTGTCGCTGGGCAAAAATAAATCATTGATATTTAACCCTTGGGCTGTGTCTCAAAAATATGGGTGGAGGTTGTAAAAATAAGACAAGGGCATATCACACCACAGACAGATAATGGAATACATACAATGATGTGATAAGGGAGTGAGATAAATGGGCTGATTGTTTTGATGTGTTATGGCAGCAGCAAACCCCTGACTAATTTTGTCATGGTTGAGGAAATTACCACATTCTTTGTGTGTGTGTGTGTGTGTGTGTGTGTGTAGATGTGTTTTTTTTTTTTAGCACAGAGCTTTTTCTTTATTAGTCAACTGGATGTGTTAAAGATCAGTCCTGCCTTCTGTTTCTGCAGAGGTAGCTTGTTAGAAGAGACGGATAATCAGTCATAACGCCTGTGGCTCCAACTTCAAATGCAGCTTTAATGTCTTCATCTTCATTGCATACAAACAAATGCACCTGCAGTTAAAATATGTTAAAATGTAGAGTGTTAGAACAGATTTTACATTTTTAGATAATACAGACAAACCAAAATGACCCACTTTAATAGGAACCACTTTTGTTCTCTTAAAGCTCCTCCTTTTGTGTTTATGCAACTAATGATGGGAAGACCTAACTCACTAGATCAGACTGACTCATACATTTTCAAATGAAGTGAGGGCCTAAACAGCTGACAAGCCTACAGCAAATGACTTCAATTGTTTTCATGCTCAAACTATTCAGCAGCCACTCATGGCCTTACAATGGGGCTGATCTCATCCCAGCAGAGATTATTCACATTAGGACAGAGGTGATGCATCCAAGACACTCCCACTGGGAGTGTGAGAATCTGATTGTTTTAGCTGAAATACTGAAGTATGTTCTGTGTTAAACCAAGTTTTTTTGGGTTGAAGTCAAATGCTAAGCAGTAGAAAAAAGAAATTTCAGTAGCATGCTCACATTCTTTCTTTTTTAAAACCAGTATTCAAGATGAAACTCTTGCTTTCAGGTGTTTTCATTTAAGATAATGGTGTCATACCTGAATTCCACGAGCTGCGAGGTGTTTAAAAAGACTCCTCCTCATAGTCACTCTGGAATAACAATGTAGAAAACATTTACACACACATTTTCATACAAAGGTCAGTAAAAAAAAAATGGTACTAAAAAATTAGTACACAGTCTGGTCATTTGGACCAAAATTCATATAATTTTTCCTTAAAAACACCATGCTCTTAGATTCAGTATATTGAAGTATTGTTTTACAAATCTTGCATTACTTTTACACGATAATACATTACATTGCGTTTTTTTTTTTTCTAAATTCATGCTTCTTAAAAACCAAAACAAGCTAGTTTTTAGTCAACAATAACAAAAGACAAGGTGGTCCTCTTGGAAATTTTACTCACTTTTCTAACAAAGAGACAAGAAGGCTATTCCTCAAGATGCGTTTCTCAGGAATAAACGTCCTACATTACAAAGAAAAAGAGAAAAACATGATATATTAGCAGTGCATTAATCTAATAATTCAATAAATATGGTCTTAAAATATTCTGCAGCCAAACAGAGTAAAATATGACATATTGTAGGGAATAGAATAGAAAATCTGAAATCGTGTAAAATCAAACTATGTGCAAAATAGAGATAGACTGTATGAGTTGCTACAATTTTAAAAAATATAAAAGTATGTATGTATGTCTCAGTGTAAACAGTATCTACAATGCAAATATAACAGGGTAAGTAAGACATGAGGCACCTGTTCCGTGACTGCTTATTGCACATCACAGTGAGATATGGTGTGTTTACAGTCCGTACAGCCCAGGGGAGGAAACTATTCACAAGTCTAGTGGTGTGGGATTTAACTGACCTAAAATGCAGCCCAGAGGACAGCAGGTCAAACAGGTGATGGGCATGACGGGAGGGAGTTCCTGCGATGTGATGTTTTTGTTGGTTTTATCTTTTTCATGCCTATACTTTTATTGTTTTAATGTTTCATGTAAAGCACTTTGAATTGTCTTGTACATGAAATGTGCTACATAAATAAACTTTCCTTTGCATTTCCTTGAAGGCCTTGACTGCCGAGGCTGTGCCAGGGATGGCAGAGGGTAGCCAATGATGTTATGTTTATATGTAGATACTGCACATCATCTGTATTGGTTGAGAAGTGGCCTATGATACTGGTTATTACTATTTATCTCTTATGCTTGAAGGTTAAAGTTAAGGTTTTATTTAAAAAAAAAATTGCATGATTGAATTTGTTCTTTATCAAAATGTGAAGAAAAGCTACTCATGAAAAGTCATCTTTGATTATCTTTTTATTTCCCTGGCATAAGAGAGATAATGAAGAACAACAAAAATAAAATAAATAGAAATTAAATAGGTCTTGGCAACAGTTATTTGTCAAATTGTTATGATCAAGATTGGTATTGGCCTAATATTTTATAATAGACGCATCCTAAACACTCACATACCTATTGATGATACGTGGCAGGTAGAACTGTAGTAAACTTTCTCCCAGTGGGACAAAGGGTAGCAGGCCACTGTAGAAGAGCAGCAGAAGCAGAACTCCTCGGTTCATACTGAAACTATACGGCATGGAGTCATTCTACAAACAGAGGTAAAGACACGTCTGATGAATAAAGAGGGTGGTGATGCCGCTACTGTTTTAAAAAGTTGAAAAGAGAGACAATAGATATTCACTATGCACTAGGAGAAGCTTGTAATGTCACTTTTTTTTTAGATGTAAACATATTTATGACCATGAGAAGAAGAGGGGGCAAAAATTTGACTTTGCCACAAAAAAAAAAAAAAAAAAAAGCAGAAGGTAAATTT
>JAPTYR010000030.1:13247211-13260987 GCA_029814505.1 Siphamia roseigaster | reverse complement strand
ACACACACACACACACACACACACACACACACACACACACACACACACACACACACACACACACACACACACATACTTATACCATGAAGTTAGTTGACAAGGATTTTATCAGCAACAATATGGAAATTCAAGTGCAAGAAATAAAACAAGACACTAATGGTTTTTCAGGTCTGTCAGTGTTTTTCTGCCTTCAGTACTAGCATCAAATGCAAAAGAAAAATATTGGTTGCAATCACAAAGAGCATGTTATAAGAAGGCAAATAGCATAAGCTAGAGGGGAAAAAAAAGAGATTTATGATCCTTCAATTTTCACTATTATTTTGTCTTGCATTGATATGTCTCGGTGGACCAGCCTTGATGAACTACATTACCCAGAGGCCTCCTTGATATAAATCCCTTATTGCTGACTACGTGGCCGGGCTACGTCTTTTTAGCGGACCGGGGTGATTCAAACGAGGTACACCGGCTTTGTCCAGAATCCATTCAGTCTTACACTTTAGATGTTTGAGCAGATCCTATCGAAAGTTTGATATCATCATTGTCCAACAATGTCTGGGAAAATTAAGAGCCGAAGTGCTGCGAACGCAGACTCGATATCGGGTGGAGTGTCCTGTGATGAGCGCATCTTGCGAGATTGTCACCAACTGTACACGGATCCTCAGAGTGGTGAGTAGGCTGTCACATAACAGAGGACCGAGAGCCTCCCTAAAAACTTATCCCACACACTCTAGTTTCACAATAAACCAAGCTATTTTACGAATACTTTGCTGTAGTTCAATTAGCTAACTTATTAGCTTTGATGCAAGCTGGCTAACCGTTAGCTAGCTGGCTAACCTAGTAAACATACCATATTAAAGGTTTTAGCAGCTTGTATATTTCTATGGCTTTGCTAAGTTGCTTGTAGCTGAGTCAGACAACTACAACTTATGTTTGTAAGCATTTTTGGGATGGTAGTGGGTTCATTTCGTTTATAATAGGTTAATTTACATTCCCAGAAAGAGGTGAAAGGGTTTGTGTAGCTACTGCGCTTCAGAGTTTTAAATATAATCTAAACCTTGACAAATAGTAAAAATAAACATTACTCAATGCAGTATCATTTTATTTCACTGTCTTATCTAATCTGCAGAAGTCTTCACAACAGAGAAGACACTTATTTAGATGTACTGCTCAAAACGACTATCTCTGTGTTGTGTAGGGCTGATCACAGTGGCAGAATCTGTTGGTGTGAAGTTACTGCCACCCAGGAAGAAGATTACTGTGATGCTGATGGGAAATCACTCTGCAGGGAAAAGCTCCTTTATTAACTGGTACATACTCTTAAAAACGTCTTCATGTGGAGAGTATGTCTGCTCATCCAAGACACCCCACTCTACCTTCTTTGCTGGGACTGTTCCAATATTGAATGGCTTCATTCATGACCCATGCACAATCCTTCCACCACATTTAATGAAAATATGTGGAATGGGATTTGCACAATTCTGTTCCATTGGCAAGATAATGTATCATGGACCTAACAAATATGTCTAGTTGGGTTTAACCCACCCAGTTTAATTCATCTGTAACATTCAGTTACACCTTGGCACAGTTTGGTGTTCCATTAAATGCAATCAATAATGCATCCAATAAAAATGACTGAGACTGAGGTTGTGCTTGCCAATAATGTATAGTTAATAGAGTTCCACTGAATAATTACATTTTAAACCATGAGATAAAACTGAATAACTATAGTGCCTCACACCATGTTCTTTTGTCCTGTTTTGTTATTATATATTTTGACAGGTACGTGGAAGAACACATCCAACGCACTGGAGTGGCCATTGAGACCCAAGGCTTTAATTTTGTCACAAGTGGTCGCAAGAGAGAATCTCTCACAGTAAGGGCTGCATGACATTATTTTTTGTACTGGGTGCATGCTTAAATATTTCCTTGCATGAATGCAGTTTGTTTAGTTTGCCCGGTAACTCTAGAGAGTGTCATGCTACATTTACAATCTGTCTGCTCTACTCCTGTGTTTTGTTTTGTTTTTTTTGTTTAGGGGAATGCTACCCTTCATCTATATCCACATTTCAAGCCTCTGCAAGAGTTTAAAGGTGAGGCCAATTGTCCCATATGCACACCATGCAATTCCTTTAACTATGGAGTAGTGTGGCAGAACTCTCACAGTTTATTGGTTATTATATAAAAACATGACTGAGTAAAACCTTCAGGCTTACACTGAGACAAATTAAGTTTACACAGTCTCTCATGAAATGTGTCATACAGAAGGTATTTAGGTCATAGGGCTGCAGTACTGTCAGACTAAAGCAGATTTATGTTACAGGTGGTTCAACAAATTATCTTAATTGAATTGTTGGTTGCAAAAAAAAAAGCATAATTTAACAATACCTAACTGGTTCTTTTTTCACCCTGTTTCTATGGTAACACTCATTTTATCCCCAGGTGTTTCAGAGTACTTAAGCACAGAGATTTGTACATCACGGCAGAAACGCTTCAGTCTGGTGACGTTTGTGGATTCACCAGGGTTGGTGGATGGCGACATGAAGTATCCCTTTGATGTGGACGAGGTTATTCTGTGGCTAGGTGAGGGGACACTTCATGACTTGGTATACTGTTACTGTGGGAATTGAGGCTTGTAGCAGATGGTGCAGCATCATTATTTTAAATTGAATTCTTTTGAGTACACATTGAGAAAATGCCTTCAGATTTGAACTTTTGATCCAACACTGAACATTACTTTTGTGTTGAGTTCTCATATAATAGAAGTAGAAGAATAGGAAGTGCACTTAATATTAATGATGCGTATTATGTTCATTGACCAGAGTGAATGTAAAAATCCATAATGTTTAAATATTTAAGAACTAGAAAATATAGAGGCATATCCGTTTTATTTTTTAACATGGTATGCACAATATCTGTTGTGGTGATGATGATGATAGTTTTACTGTGATTCTCAGGTGATCTCTGTGACCTGATTCTGGTGTTCTTTGACCCCATGGGTCAGGCTCTTTGCAAGCGAACCCTTAACATTGTGGAGAGCCTAAATGAGAAACATGGGGACAGGCTTCGTTTTTACTTGAGCAAAGCTGACGAGGCTGGAGGAGAATCGGACAGACAAGTACGCACAGAAACTACTCTGTTTAATATGTGGATGATTGTTTTTAAAAATGAGAAGTTCTTATTACAAAGCCTGAAAGTGGATAATATATTGTAGCAATGAGCAGAGTGGGGCAAGTTTAAGTTCCAGCTATAAAAAGCCACAAAAATACTCTGATTTTGAAAGTTTATTAAAGTCCAAATATATCCTTTTTAATATTAGTTAATAGACGCATTGAAACTGTGACTTGTGTCATCTCATTTCGGTGATGTAGCTATACAGATAATGCAAGCAAAGCAACATTCACTTCCATAAAGTGCAGTTGTTTGAACAAAATGTAGGTCCTTAATGTTGTGAAGCTGTGTTGCAAAATTGCCAACCCGAATCTGAGTGTCCTTCACACTCTGCTTAGGGTTCAGACCCTGAAGAAAGCAGAGCAGATCTGAGCTGACCCCCAACATCTGCTCAACCCTTGAGTTTAAGCTGCTTGCGTCAGGGTGAAGGTTTAGTCTGCCTAAATATAGGACAAACGGACATAAAAGCTCCTTTGTCCCGATAGCCATTGGTATTTTAAATAGCACTTCACAATTGACGTACTGTATTTATGAATTGTCTGAACTGTGTTTTTACAAATTGCTGTGGTGTGTTTTGTCAATATTTTAATGCTGACTGCGAAGAATTGTCCCTCGGAGATAATGATGTTTCTTGCACATATATCTGAATGATTTGTTCTTTTTTTTTTGTAGAGGGTAATGATGCAGATTGTCCAGGAGCTCTGCAAGCGACCTGGACTGAATAAGTGTGGTTTTGACATGCCCACCATCTACATTCCAAACCCCAGTAAGGTCAGTGTTGCACCTTGAATGAACTGCAAAATGGTGCTTTGTTGAAAGCTTGCATGCCCCCAGCTTTTTTTTAGGCATACCACTTTAACAGCTCTTGTAACATAAACCCATGGTTTTTCTTTTGCAGCCCAGTCGCTGTGTTAATCAGATTGAGGAAGTGTGTCGCACAATTGAGAAAACAATCAACCAAACAGTCCAGAATACGCTCAACTCCTTGGAGAAGGACTGTGAACTCATCAGTGAGGCCATCACCGACACACTCAGTAATGACAGGTATATCGCATTAACATTCAGAGTTTCACTTGATTTTTTGCAGTTCTACATTTTTGTAACCACTTGGTTCCACTCGAGATGACTCTTATCAAGCTACAGTAATGGCTGCTCTTCGCAAATCTTGTAATTTCATCAGATGCACCAGAGTATTTTAGAACCATGTGTTGAGTTGTCGAGTGCATATCAAGTTGAACAGATGCAGGAATGGGATATATCCTTCCATCAAATTTCCAAATTATAAACTAGGTGAGAAGTTATGCAAAACATCACTACATCAGTCAAAAGAAATGAAATTGTGTATCAATGTATTTTTGGCAACAAATGTGTTTTGACCTATGACATTACTAACTAAATGGCATTAAAATCAAAGTAATGGAGAGAGCATTTAACTGCAGCGCTTATTTATGGTAAATGTGTCAAAATCTTGTGGGGAAACAAATACAAAATTAAAATGTCACCAAAACATTAACAGGGATTGGGGTTTCTGTGAAAACAGAAGGTTTTAGGGAAATTCTGTTGGTCCTCCTTTTTGCATAAGGAGTTGTGAAGCAAATGTGAGCTAAAAGACAGTCATTGCATTTTAAAAACAGGTTTACTAGATCTTTCCACCTCTTTTGGCACAAAAGTAGTCAAGATCTTCAGAACAGGCATAGTTGAATATTCTCATGGTTTCATCTGGCCTTAATAGATAGGTAGTTGCACAAATTTCCCTTTTAGAATTATTTAAAGAATTACTAAGCTATGAATTTATTACAAATTGCATCATCATGCATAGTTGTGGTAGTTGACCAGGGGGAGGCGCTGCTTGAAACAAAGAGCAGGTAGTAGAGACTTTTCTCCACTTTGTTAGTTTATTTGGAGTGAAGGAGGAAGGTGTCAGATTTCCCATATATTGAGTTGATATTATTTTTTATAGTCCACACTTTCACCTGCCAAGAAACTAGTACTTAGATCATTCATTGGAAAAAATGCAAAGCTGTGTAATGTAACCAAATGTTTAGGAGGTTCAACAAGCCGGTCAAAGATTTATTAAAAACTGACTTCCATATAACGGTTCTAAGTATTCATGTCTTCTTACGCTGCAAAAACCTTTTAATGAATTGCATAAAATCTTTCCAAACATTAATGTAATTTAAATACAGAGCCTTTTTCAAGATCCTTTAGCCAATACAGACTACATGAAATGTGTCCCCAATGACTGATGATGATGATAAAAATAACCACCATCATTCCAGTCAGACCGCAATCCCAGTGTCACGGGTTGTGAAAAATCAGAAGTCAGTGTTGTGACGAGGTGTAATCATATGCCATACTACCTTCTTCAATTTCCTCTTCGGAGTATGGGTTTCTCAGTCCCAGAGTGACAAACGGCTTAGATGTGGTGATTTTTGTTACTGTGTCACTATCATTTCACAAACACTGAATATTTCTCTATGTGCTACATCTTCTTAATATTTTATCATTTGTGTTGCTCATTATTGAATGATCTGGTTTTGTTTGTGTTCATAAACTTGCATATTGTTAGTGAGTCACCTCTAGAAATAATCAGTCATATCAGTGCCTTTTCCCAAACTGAGGCCTCACACTTATTTGTCCTGCTTTAGTGAATTCTGGCCTCTTGTCTGTAAATGCCACCCAGTGGAGAGAATTCAGTTTATTAAAAACACTGAACACATTTGAAATTGTCTTTTCACAGGCAGGTGTGTGTCGAGAACAGACGGGCACGCTGTAAGAGCTGCTTCCTCACTCTGCTGGGTTTCAGCGTCCCACTAGCTCTAATGGCTTTACTGGTACTGGGAATGCTGTCCAAGGAGATGCTGGAGATCGCGCTGGGTTCTGAAGGCACTGAGGCCCTCTCCCTGTACTTGGTGAGGGTCTAACCAGAGCAGGTTTGTGTGTGAGACAAAGGAAATGCCCAAGACTAATTCTAACTACTGTTGCACTTCACAGGCTCCCATGGTGCGGGTATTTGACTCCCTTTCGCCGACACAGCAGCTGTACAGCTGTGGTGGACTGATTGTTCTCTCCTTCCTCTTCCTCCTCTTTGCACGCTTCTTCTTCAGGTAGGAGGATTTCATACAAGACTTTAGTTTAAACTGACACTGTATATTGACTATATGTGTGTGTATTTTCTATACATTTCTACGACTTCTGTGAAGTTGACTGCTCCTGCACTTTTGGTTAATCTTTAAATTGAATCTGTTTATTCTGTTGTTTCTTCTATATTGCATAAACTGCAGCTGGACAGAGTTCAGGAAAAAGTTCCCCACGGGGAGAAATAAAGATTCTTGTGCAAAAAAGAAAACAATTACTACCTGGTCAAATATTTACAGCTGGGTTACCATACTGACCGATTAGATCTGAATTGATCTGACTTTTTTTTTTATTGTTTGCAGCCTTTTCTCAGAGGAAACAAAGTCTATACAGAAACTTGTCCAAATTGAAGTAGATTAAGTGTACACTCAATCATTTTCCCCCTAGGATTAATAAAGTATTCTGAAAATAACACATAGCCCCATGTTACATATTTCCACTGGTACTTTGCCCTTTTTAAAATGAAGATTAGTTATTTATGAATACTTGGACAGTACTTTTTATATTCTTTATAAAAAGTGGATCACATGACAAGGGACTATCCCTTAGACAGGTTTAGCACCTTGCAAGAGTAAGTCAAAACAAAGTGCTTTACGTATGTAAAACAACCCAGACATAAAGAAAATTAATTTTGACCAGCCCTGGCTTTGATGTTGGTAAGATATCAATCAAATATTTTGAGGTGCTTTTCTTTTAATCCCTTGCAGGACTCGACCAACTCTGTCAGGCAAACAGAGAAGACAGCTGCAGGAGAAGCTGGAGTATGTTCAGGAGGTGGTCAAGTCCAAAAAGGTAGTGTATCTGTGTGTTATTACTCTGAAGAAGTACATGTAACAAAACGACAGTATTGGAGTTAATGTATGTCCTTTGTCCCTCTAGAAAAAGCTGTATGAAGACTACCTACGGCAGAGTGTCAGCGACCATGACATGGAACAGTAAAAAAACAAACCCAACAACAGTACAGATGTACAAAAAGCACACCCAAGACTGATGGGACCAAAATCAAATCTAGCTTTTTTCCAAGGTCTCTGTGTTTGTGCAGGTGTAAAAGTCCCTCCTGGTGCTCTTAATACTGTAAATCCCTGTTTACCTGTTAAATGATGTTACCTGAAAATTAAACCTCACTGCCTGCAGGTCATGAAGACCCAAGGAGCTCTTGTTACTGATCACAATTTAGTTTTCTGCATTTGTACATGCATCTGTGCCTCTGTTCCACTAAAAGCCTTTTTGGCTCAAGACCACTTTAGATATTTAAACTATTGCAAACTATTTATAGTATTACTTTATCAGAACTTTTTCTTTGGTTGAATGACAAGTAGCACTGGTTTACATGAGTCACTTTACATACTTTGACAAATTTCACCAGCATTTTGTACAGTATTTTGGCTTCACACCATGAATGTCTATGTGTTTGGCAATATATAGAATATTCTATCTACATAAATTCAGCTATTTGAGATAACTGTCATACATTTTGTCAGTGACCAACTTGACTTTTTGTATTTCACTTTCCTGCATTGTGACCATGTTTTTAAATACAACTGACTGAAATAAAAACAGTCAAACAATGCTTTTTTCCTGCAATTCTTTCAAGATTTGCATCCTTTCATTTGGGGATTTGAGTGTTTTCTTGTATTTCTAAATTCTTTAAATCTTAGTCTGAGTTGATATACTTGAAGATACAGTTCATGTTTCATGTAGTGCACAACAAATTCCATTGACAAATGGAGGCGTGCTGAGTCACCTTGTTTTAGGATTAGATGTACTGAAGATCCGTGACTTAAAAAAAAAAATAGAATTAAAATATAAAATTGATTAACTTAATGGAAGGTTTGTGTTTTGCTGAAGAAAAGGGTATTAACGTCTGATCAGTTTTCTTTTGATGACTTAGTCCAACTGAAAAGGGATACAGCACCGGGAGGCGCATCTTTCTAAATATCAGTTTTCAAGACGAGATGAAAATCGAAGCGGTGCATGTAGGAGAAATGAAGAATGGAAAGTCTAGTCCAATCAATTCTATAAATGGATCATGGCTGTCTGCAGGCTGGAAGAAGCACAGACTAATATCTAACAAGAAACCCTCAAAACTGTAAAAGGATTATTTATTCTGCTATTTTATAATGTAAAGGAATCTTCTTGTAGATTTATTACACATTTAAAATGTTGTTAAAAATGTCACAGCAAATTAACTCAAACCAAGTTTTGTGGAATTTATCTTTGAACTTTAATCAGTAACACATAGGGTCTGTTTACACTGTAGAGCTTAATTCAAATTTTTGCTGAAAACTTTTTTTTGTGTGATTTTTGCAGTGATGTCATGTGCAGCTCATGGTGTATAGGAAGTCAATACAGATCTGCTGTGTTTCAATGATGTAAAACTTGGATGAAATGCAACATGACTGTTCAGATTTGGACAACATCAGATACATAAAAGTGCCCTGAGTCTGATTTGAATAAAATAGGATTTGTCCTCTGACTGTAAATTAAAAAAATAAAAGCCTGATATGGATCACTTGTGGCTAAAAAAGCCAGTTTTTTCCTTTAGTGTAAATATAGCCATAGAAATGTAAGTCAAAGTCATATCTCCTGGTCATACATAATATGTAACATTTTATTCACAAAATTAAATCTAATTTGTTAATTAAAAAGAACAAGATAAGATACACTTTATTGACCCCCCCAAGCAGGAAATTCACAAGACAATATACATCAACAGAAAAAATAAAAGATAAAATATATTGTTTAGAAATTTGTTAGTGACTAATTTGTTGAAGTGACTGAATGACCTAAATAGCAATAATAGCAGTAAATAAAGTATCAAATGTGCAGTAGGTGATGTTGGTGCCCTTCCTACAATCAGTAAGTCCATAATGTCAACTTCATCATTCTACTTTTATTTTTAACCTGTTTTCACACCATTAAAAAAAGAAACGCCTTCATTTAAGAGCAGTGCCCACCATAGACATTTCCTGATCAGTTCGGATTTAATTTTACTGGAATTCAATTTGAAGCACCTTAGTTGTATACTTTTTTCATAGTTTGAAATGAACAGGCCAAAATAAAACCACACTGTCAACAAGCTGATCCAGTCATAATGGTTATACTTCACATTCAAAGACAATATATAGGGTTAGAACACATGGAGACTCATACAACTGTCTACATAAAATAACTTCAGCCCTGAGAGATGACAATGTTTTCCAGACCTTTTGCTTTCTTTTCTTTGAGTAAATGCAGGATGCTTCAAGATGTTAAAAGAGGACACAAGAGGGGGAGGGGGTTTGAGTCTGATGGAGGAGTAAAAGATGGATTATAGGGAAAAAAGTTGTCCTGGCTTCTATTGATGCACGGTGTGAAAACGTGGCTCAAGATGAACTGACACCTCGAGATGGATCAGTAAACACTTCACAGAATCATTAAATGCTGTGTCTTTAGAGTCTGTTGGAACCTCCAGAAGTGATGTTACACTGTTAAATTTCAGGTGGAGAGCTTTTATCACACCTTTTTTTGTTCACTGGTTTTTCTGATAGCGTTGTCAACAGCACAAATACTTCATTGATCCTGAAGGAAACTGTGTGGCAGTCTGTTGCTCATGTTCATAAAATCATCAAGTTAAAAATTAACAACTGTAGTACTTTTACCAACAGTCTTTTTTCTGACAGATGTGAATGCTGGAGTTTATCTTTGCAGGGATGATGCATCTTCATGTTCAGTGCAGTGATCATGGTGTTTATTTCTGTTTGATGTTAGGGAAGCTAGACTTACTAGTCTAGCAATTCCCAAATCTGAGTGTTCAGACTCAAGCCGGTGAAGCTCTACATGGTTGAGGACAGTTGTTAGAAACCACTGCTGAATTTACTTTTGGAGACATGATGGGTGTAAAGTTAATTCTAGAGATTAAGAGGGTGGTGCACTACATCTATCTGACCCAAAAACACCAGCTTCACCTGATGCTGGACTGATGGTATTATCTTCTTCTGATGGGCTTAGTACTGCTGTAAACAACTCTGAATTTTCCACCACTTTCTCACTGCTCTTTTTTGCTGATGGCTTCAGTTCCTGCAAGAATTTGTCAAAGGTGTCATCTGTGACAACACAAAGAACTTCAGGTGAAGTTGAAGTGTCATCCCTCTCAATGCTGTTTTGGATGGACGTTGTTTTCATACAGGGTTGAGAGCAGTTCACGGAGAAAACCTCCACCACAGTCATGTTTATTCTTGATACTCTTAAGTATGAGTACTAACCAGGGTTGCAGCCTTTCCTGAGTTCAGTGTAGTTTGACATTTTTTGTCATAGATCCTCAAAAGACCCCAAATATTACCATCTCTGGCATCATGTACAGGACATCTGGAGAGGGCCTCTGGTTGTTCATGTGGAGCAGGATTTCCTGTAATAAATCAAACACAATCCATTATAACCAAGTACCTATTAACTTGCTTTTAACTCTTTTTGTTGTTATAGTATTGTGTATGAAAAACGTAGTTTAAACATTGAAAATTAAATGGCTTCATTTGATCAGAAAATGTAAAATGTCATTTTATTCACTAAATGCAATTTGTTATTATTATTTGTACATTGCTCTGTTGTGAGGAGGTCAGATCTCAATCTCTAAATATATGTTTTTTTTAAGAGCAGGTATCAGACCACAGAAATAATCACCTTCTATCAGTGTCAGCATTCCCTAAAAGTTTTGGATTAAAAAATAATAATAATTGCCTCGATTGCAAAGTGCATGATGCAGCTCTTCTTTCAGATACATTTTAAAAGGGAAGTAAAACTGAAACGTTTTGCATTGCCAGGTGTCAGAATACTTCTGTCAATAATTTTGGATCAGAAAACACAGCAGTAGAAGTCAATGGGGTTTCAGTCACTGGACCTAACATGACTAATCTGTGAGGAAAGTATTTAGGTGTTGCTTGCAGTTTCTTTGTATTGGACTACTAGAAAAACATTGGCATTACACATCGATAAACTCCAAGCACATAGGGAATGGCATTTCTGTCCAGGAAGGAGGTTGACGTGATTTCCGTGGGCTTAGACCGGGGAAAGTTGTTTCCTGAAGTTGTCACTCCGCTGATCATTTCCACACCAAAGCCTTAGTACCTGTACAAAATGACTTCAACATACCTTTTGTATGTTCTATAGAATTTTATTTTTTAACTCTCCAGACGTCCCGCAGGTGATCCGATCTGTCTGACGGAAAGATGAGCTCAAAGCATGAAGACACGGGTGACTATACTGTTTACCAGCATAAAATATTAATCTATACATCTAACAGGATTGGTTGTGAGGTGGCACTGACAGCTTTATGCTTGGCTTTTTAAGTAAACATTAACCTGTTGAATGTCAGAGAAACCTGTTGATGTTGCAGCAGTAGCTAGCACACAAACGGCCTGTTAGCATTGTTTATCATACAAATGAATGGTCGATGCTAGCTGCGAGCTAACACTTCAGCTAACTCGTTAACCTAGCTGTTGGTTGACTCAAACACGGCCGAGAAACCTGCATAAAGTACTCAGAAAAAACGCGGACTACAGTGAATTCAGCTGTCACTTGTTTCTGTCTTTATAAACAAACAGCTAGTGCTTTGTTTTTATCAATTTAATAACATTATTTGAGCTCATGTCACTGTACCTTGTATGATACGTTTACGGACCTGTGTCGAAGTTGGAGCAACAAGTGTTTGCTGCAGATAGGTCACAGGGAAAGGTGTGAGACTGCACTGCATCAACCATTAAAAACAAACGGACTGTGTCCCTGAAATGTGTACTTGCTCTGCTAAATAATGCAATACTCATTGTGGTTCTTTAAAAAAAAAATACAAGTCAATTGGTGCTACATTTGATGCATATTTAAAACACTTCATGGCCACTGTCATACAAAGTCATAGGTAATATATCTAAACAATAAAGATGACAATATTATAACTCTGTAAAGCTTAACTGATGCAAAAAAAGCTTAGCCTTAAGTGTTTTCAATATATGTATTAATTTACAGGGTACACTGAACTAAATCACCTGTTCTCACCCCACCCTTTCATTAGATACTGATCATATTGTCATAACCTGTTTGTCATTTTCAGAGAGGAGCCTGCAGGCCCAGCTAGCTGAGTGTCGAGCACAGGCTGAGCACTGGCAGGGTGTGGCGACGATCTGTGAGCTGAGCAAACAGGAGGAACTTACAGAGCTGCAAAAACAATATGATCAAGAGATCCAGTCTCTGCAGGAGGCCCTCAGAGGTCAGTGTTTTCCTGTGTGTTTTTCTGAGTGAAATCTGTGTGAGGATATGTTTTTAAAGATCTTGCAAACTCTCTGATGATGTAACCTAACTAGTGTTACTCAAGTGCTATGTCTCAGTACAAATTTTAGGTACTTGTACTTTACTTGAGAATCCCATTTTCTTCGTACTTTTTGACTAACGAAGATCATGCATTTCCAAATATGTTGATCTTGAATGTTTGTGATAAGGATTAAGTGAGCTTGAAATTCTTGTTTTTCTTAAGATAAACCCTCACATTGACACTTAAAACACAAGTTAATCTTTTACAAAGTGATGCATTACTGGAGAGTGAAGTGCTCAACTGTTTATAAAGTGGTTGAAACGGCCATTTTCAGTAGTAAATGCATAATGCACATTAATGCATCACCTCTGTTGATTTTCAACTCTTTGCACATTGTCTTTTTCCACATTTTTTCAGCCTCATATGTCAATAGTCATGATCCCAAGTAATGTGCAATTAAAGGTTATTTATGGAAAAAAAAATCTAAATCTTTTACTCACCTGTGCACCTACATCACCCACAAGTTTGAAGAAAATCCTGAAACCCACACATTACCAAAACCTTCTGAAATTCTAATGAAAATCCTGCACAGACCTTATTCAGGAGAATGACTACTTTTGTTTGTCAGACTTTAAGAACTTTTACTTGTAACAATGTATTTTCAATCTAGTTCAGTATGTTCTGGATTTCTGATTTACCTGTGTGCCACATTTACAACCATGATCCATGTTACTGCGGTGGAAAACAACATTGGCTTTAGTCCTTTTTATACTTCTGTTTATATAGTTTGGGATTGTGAGCTTAATAGAAATTTACATACAGGTGATCAGTGTGTGTTTATGTTAGATATTTGATAAGACATGGTTGAAGTTAAAAACTTAAAAACCCGCAAATATTCTTACATTTCCTTGTGCATTTATATTTTTTTAATAAGAATTTTCTCCTCATCACCTAAGGGAAGATCAGAACAAAGGCCCCACTTAAAACAAGTATTTGTAAATGGTAAAGTAAAATTATTTATTTACTACAATTATAATAAAGTGTTTGTCTTGTTGTTTTGATATTTTCAGAGACGGCAGCTCAGTACGAGGCTCGGATAGCTGTTCTGCAGTCTCAGCCCACAGACTGGAGAAGAGGCAGTGGACAGAACCTGGTCAGTGTTTATATATGTGTTATATGCTCTTGTTTTT
>JAPTYR010000030.1:13050964-13063446 GCA_029814505.1 Siphamia roseigaster | reverse complement strand
AACATACAAACATACATACAAACGCACGAACGAACAAACAAATCCAAGCATCACATAACCTCCTTGGCGGAGGTAATAACAGATAGTCAACAAGTCTACCATTACTATAGTTTAATATATACAATGGTATTTATTCAAGAGTGAAACTGCCTGCAGCAATAGACATGCTGATAGTCTTTGGATCAGACTGACATACTGCATTTTTTTTATCCCATGCACAACAATTTGATCTTCATATTCACAGACTTCAGATTTTACAGACACTTATAATGTTGAGACATGATCCTCTTATATCTGCCTTGGAGTCATAAGAAATATCTCAGTCTGTGGCTGCAACTTGAGACCTTAAATCCAGTATTTGTCACATAGCTGTGGCTCAGTGAAAATATGCAATGTATGGAGACAGTTGGTTTCTATGTTCCGAAGTAAAAATTGTCTAAGTTTAAATGAAAGCTTAAAAGCTGGATTTCTAGCCCATTTCAACTACTTAAACAGTCATATAGTAAAATTCTAGTTTTTCTTCGTAAACATAGTGAGTTAATTTCTTTTCTTTTTTCATTTTCTTATTTATTTGTGGATATTTTCCAGTAGTGATGCAAGTCCTGATCATTTAATATAATTTCAGAGGAAGTGTATGAAGATAATCAGTCTCAAATCACACCTCCAGAAAAACAGGCTATGAAAATACATTGCTAAAGCCAGGACTTAATATTTTAGCCAAGCAGTATCATAGTTTTGGCACATAAAACACAAAAGACCCTTCTAATGCGTGCTGAGAACTGAGGAAAAAGAACAGCGAGTGGGCCGAGAGCTTTCTGCTTCTGTCAGATGATACGGCAGAATGCGGGTTCTCTCGCCTGGTGCTGCTGGCACCCAAACAGCAGAGACGCTAGGAAACGAAGGACTCAGGCTGCATGGTGCAACAGTGCGCCAGATAATATACAGTCAGTAAACCAGCTGCCAAACAATACAACAGAGTCAGCTACTAATTGCCAACTGCACTCTAAAACCCATTACAGTAAGAGGCATAGTGGAGCCCAGTAACATACCAGTCACAGTGCTGTGCTGCCAGTTCAAGTGGTTTATGGGACCTGGTTATTTTCAGGTCTTGGTGAGAAGTTGGACAAATTCCTAAGCATGAACTGAACAACAAACCTGGTTTATTTTAATCAGTGAAAAAGATTTATAATGCTTTTTTTTGGTGCATTTAATAGTTTTGCGATTTCTCAAAATGACTGATTTCTTATCTGCAAGCAAATTAAGTATTTTTAAAGAATATCAGTTTAACAGCAAAGCTACACTAAACAATAGTTAGCAGTGTTTTTGAATCAACTGTAGCAATGATGATAATCTATCCTGATGTCCAGATGTAAACTGTGGCACTTAGGTAGATCATATGGTGGGATTTAACTGTGATAAAGCCTTCAATGTTCGGTAAGGCAGTTAAGGATTCCAAATTTTAAATGGAGTTACTAACTTTGTGGCTCACAGCAGCAAAATGAGAAAAAACACTTGTGCAAAGAACATATCTTCTAACATTTCAATTTTCCTTATCACTCATTTTCACAGCTTTTAATTAACACCATCATGTCAAAAATTTATTGATTCAAAGGCATGCGAGTCAGCCTCTTTACTTTCCAATTAAAGTTGAGTGAAACCATATCAGTGTTGCCATCTGCTGAAGTGGGAAGCAGCAGTGAGCACTCAGCTCCATGTGAGAGAACAGGGAGGGAGTGGGTGAAACAAGGATGATGGAGGAACAGTGTGTGAATGTCCTCTTTCCTCACAATCCTCTTCTTTCCTTCTGTGAAAAAAGCCTTTAATACCATGCATGAGGTTGTGTTCACACATGCACAGCAAGCCACTGACTGTAGCATATGCAAGTTATTGCAGGAATCTAGCCACTGTCATTTAAGTTGCCTTCGTGATCTTTCCAGACTTAACGTACACTGTTCAGAGGTATGTGAATGATTAATATGCCTTCATAAGCATGAAATTTGATTCTATGTCCAAGTCTGCAAATATGCTAAGACCCCTTGCACTGACATTTGTGTCTGTCAACATAGTTGCATATGGAGCTGACATGTGCACTAAGCAGCAGTATCACATTTCCCAAGCCACACTTCACTACGAATGAGGACAGAACTCACACAGAGGCCTGATTTCCATTTTAGACCATTAATTAAGAACTAAATTGTAAACTGGATTATTAATAAAATTAACTCTGAGCTGCTGTTTTTAACAGATTTCTTATTTATCTTAGATAATAATGTAGTGCTAGTGGGTATGAGTGCCTTCCACAAGACCACAGACAGCTACTTGTTTTTATGGAGCTTTTAAGAACCTTGATATACAGCCACACTTATGCCTTCGTTTGTTTCCTCATGCACAGAATCTTCTATATGTTTGGAAAAGCATGTTTCAGCCTGAAGAGGCAGATGTAAGCCTCTAGACTTATAGAGGCAGGTGATGCAAGTCAAACTGAACATCACTTCTGCTACATGATGGATCACATGTCATGTTTCCTGTATTGCCACAAACCAGACTTTCATGCTGGTACATGGGAAATTAATCACTTCATCTTGGCTGATATCAATATATATGGCATAGAGCAAAAGAAACAGCAAGAATAGCAACTCCAGCTTCACAATGTTCATCATCATGTTAATTGTGCATACGTGACTAAAGGGTTGAATTTGTCCTGACCACTGAAGCCAATTAATTTCTCCTGATGACTGCTTCCCTCCCTGGGCACAGATCTGTAACTTATCAATGTGAGGGCATGTTATCCACACTCCAGTCTAGTCACATCATGATCGAGAGACAGCACTCAGGTTTCAGCTTGCATGCCTGTGGCACTCATGGTATCAGCGTGCCTCAAAAAAAAAAAATTCCACAGGTCACATCTGTTAACAACTCACCTTACCTTATTTAGAAGGAGATGTGGAACAGGCATTGCCTAGAGGTATTGGGCTCCAGGTGTGCGAGAGAGACAAAGATAAGAGTCCCACAGAGGACTTGGCTAATGTTAAATTGTTTTAGGATTGTAGAGCCGAGGCAACTTTCTGTTTAACTTTAGCTTTTATCCCTGGGATATTCTCCCTGGGTGTTGGGTAAATTCAAAGCTTAGTGAAGGTCACAGAGACAGAACAGCTCCACTGTGAAAGGCCACTGGTGGATATAAATGAGCAAAACAAATAAGTAGAACAGATGCTGCATGTCCTGAGGCAGGCATAGGAGGCGGTCCAGGTCAAACAGGCGAAGTGTTTGTAGTCAACGTGAATCATAACAGAGCCAGTTTATATGAAAGTTGCATCATCACTTCATTATCTTTTACTTTGAGCTGAGAACACACCATCATGCGTTTCCCCCTGCCTTTTAGTCGTCTCATTTCGGTGACAACATGTACAATCATCAGTGTTAAGACCAGATTTTATCACTGCTTATATTATCTTGGACAAGTTTACAACCATAAAACTAGTTATGTCAGTGGCAGTGATTGTGGCAAATTGTTCAGTGTGCTGTGGTTAGTGATACACAGACAGTCAAAGCGACAGAGACGAGACAGGGCTGGTCCAGTTATAAGTGAACTGTTCGGCAAGCGGAACAGGGCTATTCCAACTGCTAACTTAGCTAGCTTTACTGTATCACAACACACAGTAAGCTAGGGTACGAGCTAACGGCTAGCTCTACAATTAAACCCCACAGAACCACTGTCAATGTATAAATAAATCAAAAGATAGCCGCTCACCTCTGCCTCGCCTTCCTCCAGACTTCTGAGACTCCATACTACAAGCCCTTGGATCAGGAGAATAGTTAATGCGGCGGCAATCGCTAGTTTATACCGACGGAGAAGCTTCTGCACTCGAGCGCTGGCCACCATTTTTTCGACTCCAGTTGAGGGGGAGCGCGTGGAGGGAGCATTCTAAACTGCGCGGTCACGCGGTGTCACTCGCTCACCACGCGCAGGCAAAGTTTTCATGCAAGGTAAACTCTGTCGTCCATAAGGCACAGAGAGGGGGGACATTTTATGGTATTTAACAACTTAACACACATATAGTTTAAAATACTGTTGAGAGTGATAACCCTGTCCTTCTATATCACACACATACGAAGATAAGATAAAAAAAAAAAAACTAAACTCTTTCTGTTTTAGTTTTGGGATTTTTATGTATTCATTATTTTTTTTATCGTACTGTCTTTAATTATTTGGCGTAATTTACACTAATTTCTCCTTTTTTCCAGGCATGATTATTGGATATGATAGTTTTTGGTTTTTTTCTTAGACATTTTCAATATGTTCACTTGTTTGTTCAGTTGTAAACGATAAGATGTTCAATATGTTGTTGAAAGAAAGTCAAATTTGTCATTTAACAGTTCCAGAAAACTAGTTTGAACTCGCGTTCATTATTCTTCATACTTTTTATATTAGTAAAAAAAAAATATTCAGAGATAAAAGGGAAGAAAAAGTTCTTAGTAAAATTAATAACGAAATAAAAGATAAAATTGAGTAGAAGGTACAAATACAACAAATGGTCAGAGAATAATTAAAATCATTGTCCATGAAAATGCAGTCATCAGATTTATTCTAAATAGATTTCTCCTGGCAAAGATTTTCAAGGGCAGCTGGGTGCCTCTCAAGATTTTTTCCCTCTGCTGAATTGTTCAGCCACTAGGTTTGTTGTGTTAGTAGCATTATAATAACCACACATGTCAGTCTTTGCTAGAATATGCAGGAAGTACACCCCTCAAATAAATAAATAAATAAATAAATAAAATAAAAAATAAAAAAACTACTTTTTAGTTGCACATATTTAGTTTGGCCTCGTTTATTCAGACAATATGAGATTTACTACACAAATATTATGTTGTTTTACATCCTACACATAAACACATGATGATTCTACTTTGTTTAAATCTGACTTAAACCCATGGAAGCCATTTAGTTCTGATTTTATTGTGTATGAAGCGGTGCATGACTTCAAGAGAAATGAAAGAGGAAAAAAAATAAAATAAATTTGCCCTGTAGGCAACCTGACTCTTTTTAGTCTCTGAATCCTTGATATAAAATTAAGTAAAATATGGTGAATCACTGAGTTTGAACAACTGAGAAATTCTTACCCGTGCTACTAAAGTTAGACTTCAGTAACCTAATTTGCAATACCCTACTTGTACTGCAGCATATTTTCATTCAGTACAGCTTCTGTCTACTTTACTTCATGACATCTTCAGTTTTAGTTTGTCTTTTTCATAGGCTACCTCTTCAATGTGTGGCCTGTCATTAAATATATTCATTCTAAATGCAATATACATATTAATGCAGCAGTAATATGAGCCCAAAACATCATGAACATTGACAGAGATCAGGTTGGTGCAAAATTACAATTTTTTAATTCTTTGAGTGAATTAATTCGTGCTGATAAAACTAACTAAAGCTTGAAGAGCAGAACCTTTACATGTGTAATTTTTAAGGACCTGAAAATAGCTATGTATTTCACCATGACCAAAGTCTATATGAATAAATCTTATTTACAGATATTAACCCATTTTAAACATGAAATCTAGTGACTATTTTACCACCTTTTAAGGCTTCACACTTTGTCATTCCATATCTCTGGTGCAGGTGGTTCTATGGGGTCAATAAACCATTTAAAGAGGCAGATAAGATTTTAACCACGGTAAATGACTGCACTTGAACCTAAACCATTTAGATTAAATGTTCACTTCCACTCTGCTGCTACACAACCCTTACACAAATATACCCCTGTTAATTGTATCTATATGGATATAACCTACAGCACTGGGTCATCATTTAATTAATCCTAAAGCAATGAAAAAAAACCAAAACCCTCCTATTTTTATTTCATGGCGTTTGTTTATAAATGGATGTACTAAACCAAATCTTAAAAAAGAGGGTTTACTTTGATCTGTATATTCATCTAAAATCTAAAGTGGCCTCAACAAGTTCTCTGGAAAAAAAAATCAAGACTTTTGGCCCTATTTAACCCACAAAGACCCAAATGTCCATCGTCAACCAATACCATCTACTGATCTAAACTTTTTAATTAATACCCGTTGATCCTATCAATACATGTAAATACTTGGTGTAAAGTACAATTTGTCATCTGTTCATGGTCATCAGATATGACTCATGGGCACTCAGAGGCTCTGTATTGAAGCTGTCATTTTCTGTAACGTTGATTCACCAGTAAAAACCCATGGAGTTGGATCAATGACACACAGTTGGTTTGTGTTCCGTTAATGATGTATTTGCCAGAAAAAAAAAATCTTTGTTTCTTCAATTTCTTGTTTCAGATGTAATACCCATCAACTTTAATGCTTTTATGAACATGATCAGAAAATTAAATACAGGAAAATACACAATGTATAAGGAAAAACCTCAAAATAAAGTAGATAATATTACAATAAATTCTACTAAATTACTTAAAACATGTTAAATAGAGAAAAAAAAATCATTAAAGAACCTCCACAAAACTACCACTGGGTCTTTATGGGTTAATTTAGTCCAAGAAAATCATGTGGCACGGTTCACAGACTGCATGCACATATCACTAAATTGTTGTTAGCATCCAGACAAGTCTACATCATGGTGATGCAGATTTCCTGCTGTCAATGATCCATTAAAAGGCAGCATCGATTCAAATCAGTCAGCCAAACAAACCCATAACCATTCACAGTGTTTTTTTTAAGTGAATTATGCACATTCCTGATTAAAATATACATATACTAATACGAGTAATAAATCACAGACATTTCCAATACAATATAATTTATAGTGCGAGGTTGGGCAGTTAACATCGAAATGGAAGATATAATCTCCATAGCTCCCATCCATGAATACTAATGCTACATTTTTGGGTCTTTGTGTTCATAGAAATCATCTCAGGATGGGACCCCCAGTCTCCGGGGTAACGGGACTCCAGTCCAGGCATTCAGTGGGTTAACTGGCTGGTCTGGGTCTCATTAATTAGACGCAGAGAAGGATCTGCTCCTTTATTTATGTATGTATGTATATATGTATGCGCAAGTGTATGTATGTATATTAATGGATTATCAGGTTTCAAATTGACGCGTGGATTGTTTTGTATGTGAGGTGTTTTAACTATTTTTCCCCCACACTTTACACTGTTTATAGACCTCTTGTTGAGGGGACCAATAAAATCCATGTCAGTTAGCCAAATAAGTGCGCCGATCCATACAGCGCGCACTGCTGCTACCCAAAAAAGCGCACGTCCCAAGCGCGACGTCACAGCGGCTCTGTCACGGTTCAGAGAGGGCGTCAGTGCGCCTTCACAGAATCATATACGCTGTGGCATGTTTGCTGAGACTAGAGTTAGATCCCGATTTCCTGCGGCGCATGTGGACTGTCACTTTACTCAGGACTGAACGGACAATAAAGAAGACCCACAGAGCTGATCTCCACGTCTGTCTCTGATATCCATAAGATGAGATCCTGCGTGTCCAGCCTGATGATTTCAGAAAGACTTCTAAAGGGAACACTAACAGTTTACACGGAGGAAATGTCCACAGCTGCAAGTCCAACTACTCCCTCCTCACAGCTGACATCGGATCAGCTCACAGTGGTCGCTGCGTCTTGTAAGTAAATCTGTCAAAAATAGCAGAAGAGCAATTCTCTTTAACAGTTTACGCACGGAATGAAACCTATCATGGTGGGTTTTTTTTTTTTTACTTTTACACTGCCTGCAGTTTATCCTGACATGCAGCTCTGTGATAAGGGTTGTGTTGTGATTTTCTTTTATCATCCTCCAAACCTGGTGAGAGAAGATAGCAGTTTAATTTGCTGGCAGGATGGCAATTATAGCACTTTACTGCAATTACAATTATGACAGAATTAACCAATTAGGTCTGTTATTTAGAGGCTGTGATTAGTTTTGATAAATACACAGAGCATAGGATGGAAAAATACCTCTAGTATCAGAAACATACTCAGAGTGGATCAATATTGGTTTGATTTTCACAAAAAAGCTTAAAGGTTTCAATATTCTCCAGATAACCAGGTAAGTATAAGTTTTGGATTCTTTTTTTTATGTTAGGCCTAAATAATGGTCTTTTTTGAAAACAGTACAATGCAACAGTTTTTTCAGATTAATTTTTAAAAAATTTTATGTAATGTCCTTGGAATATTTTTTTTTTATCTTCAAGAAAGCTGTGAAAGTCTGTGAAAGTACATTGCTGTGTCTCAGGAGGATATAACATTGTAAAACTCTACTACTGTTCCTACACATATTCCTGAGATGGTCTTGGTTTATTGTGATTAAACATATATTCTTTCTTGTTCTTTCAGTTTCCTCTCTGGTGTTTTTTGTGGTCATTGTGGTCCTGCTGTCCATTATTTACCGCAAAGATCCCCAATGCTGCAAACTGCGCTCTTATCAGACTTCACATACAGATATGGTAAGCTTCAAGAAAAACAACAGGACTGTGCCTTTTTCTGCTGAGTTTTCTTTCCAACAGCCCTGCATGTTCAGTTTTAACTCTTTGCACAGGACAGTTGTTGAGCTCACACACAGAAGGCCCAGGCTCAGAAACACCATGTGCATTCACTGTGGTGCCATTAACAAGTGTCGCATTCAATTTTCATGGCTGTGAGGGGGGAAAAAAGGACAAGAAGAAAGTGATAGAATTGTCAAGCAATGGATTTTCTTCAGCTCCCAGAAATATTCCTTAGTTCCACGGTAACTTTAACGGAATTGAACAGAATTAGCACGTGCTATGCTACTTCAGCATCGCT
This sequence comes from Siphamia roseigaster, assembly GCA_029814505.1. Classification (NCBI taxonomy): domain Eukaryota; kingdom Metazoa; phylum Chordata; class Actinopteri; order Kurtiformes; family Apogonidae; genus Siphamia; species Siphamia roseigaster. The sequence continues at coordinate 13,054,673 of JAPTYR010000030.1, read as the reverse complement.
CTAATTTAATTATTGTAAATCTCATTTCTTTGCTTATAGCAGTCTTGGTAAAACTAATCTTTATGAAGATGTTTTTTGGATATTAATCACACTTTACCGAATAAGTCGCTCCTCCGGGTCAGTGTTGACTCTATCGTCACCTCCTGTAAAGATAACTGCTTGAATATCAGTAAAGTTGTAGCCAACAGTTCAGGATGAAGTGAAAAGGAAACATAAACACTCCGCAAAAGTTAGTTTTCATTGGTTGCCCATTCTGTGTACTTCCTTCCTTTTCCTGGCCTGTTTCTCACCTCTTTACATCCCAGGGGTGAAGGTAGAGTGTTATCTTCAGATTGCAGGAACACGACTCATACTCCCCCCTCTACCCTCCTAACAGACAGGAAACTCTACACGGTTGTGGTTTTAATGGAGAGCTTCTGTTGTCACATTTAAGGACCCGACAGAGCATTTCATAAGTACAAACTGACCGTCCTGACCTCTAGTCACAACCGTAACCATACACCGTGTAGCAGATAAGGCCTTAATTGTCAGGTTGTACAGTATGATACAAGTAAAACACACAGTTTAATCTGTGATTTATGAAATAACCAACATATTTCCAAAAACAAATGTGATGAGATAAGTAAAAGGACTTTTTGCTGAACAAAGACAGAAAGTGAAGTAGAGTCGTTCCCCAACGCTCTTTCATTGTGTTTCTCTGGAACGTTTTCATGTCTTGCACTTCATATAGTCACATACCTTTCTTTGCTTCATTTTGCACCATGAATAGTAGACAGACCCCACTGTGGGTGTTGGGGACACAAGGGTACAATGGATCTTCTTTAAGTTGTGGCTGTGAAAAAGGCACGCTGCTGCTGGGGTCCTCCCCCGACTTCAACACTGATTTTACACGGTTGTGCTTTTTCACACTAGCTGAATCAATGGCAGGAGACAAAAGGACAACTCTTCTTTTTTTCCCTCTTTCCTGAGGAGGGTTTTTTTTTTTTTTGCCTCGTAGAAGTACAAACCAGTGAGGGAAAGTGACCTTTGACATCACCTTTTTGGTGTCGTCTCCCTCTCTGAAATCGTTTGAGGGTTATGGCAAAGGTCGTTAGAGTGCGTCACTTTAAGTGTGAGTGATGTCATTGTTTAACCGGCCTGGGAAAATAACCAAGCTGAAGTTTTAATACATACCAGTGTTACTAAACGCTAAACTCTCACTTTTCTGCCTTTATAAAGTCAGTTGAAATATGCAAAGTAATGGCACCAGCTGTGATCCTGACATGTTTTTTGTTCATGTTGGTGTTAAATCTCAGTCAGGCAACAAATTGACTTAGTTGTAATGCCAGCCCAAATGATATACAAAGCTGTAATGTGTAATGGAGTGTGCTCGTTAGGAGGTACCTGCTGTAGCGACAAGGGGAATAGAGAGATGCTGAAAAGACCACACCGTGTGGTTTGTTGCCTAGGGACCCTGATGACACTGTGGGACACTGCATTGTTCTGGAGACAAAGAAGACACATTTAGACCTGAAGCAATTACCTAGTTTACTGGCAGCCTTTTTTTTTTTTTTTTTTAGGATTCCTGCACCTCATACAGTGAACTACTGACAGCTCTTGTTTCAGAAGGGGTGGAACTGGGAGGGGGCACGGAAATCAGAGGGTGGTCGTCTTATTGATTAGGTAATTTATGGTATTGCTGAACCAGCCAGCGACTTCAGTGATTAAACAAGGCATGAAAATTACTCAATTAGGCTGAAATTAGTGGATTTCTGACTGATTGCAGCATGCAGTCACAGCCCCACGTGTTCATAATGCAGAACTATTTGTTCAAGTATAATCAGACTTTGTTGATGGAGAGAGATTTTGCTGCATGTTCTGAACTCTGCTTGGTTTACAGGTTGCTCCTCCTCGGTACTACAGCAGCAGACAGTCACTAGTAGGATCTCCTTGTGTGGAGCAGACTCAGATCACGGGTGACAATAACACTCAGGTGGGAATTCTCCTTCTAGATTTTGGTGAATTTGACACAAAATATGTCTAATTCAGCTCAGTAATGTAATTGCATTCCAACATTATTAGACCATTGGAACTCGTCAAAAACAATGGTTATGTAATCAAATAGTAACTTCTGTGTGTATTATGTGACTAAACAGACAGAAAAGCAAACATGGAATGAATAAAAGCATTGTTTTTGTCAGTACAATTCTATAGATATTGATGTAAAAACTGAAGTGATTATGGTTATGATCAAGAATGTTTGGAAAAAGGATAGATACCAGCTCCGAAATTAAATTCTTATGAGCTATTTTTGCTGTTATCGTTATATTCGTCCAAATAAATGGACATTTAGTTGTACTAGGCATTAAAATGAACAAGAAATTTAAAAAAAAATCAAAACAAAAACAAGGGTGGTCTAATATTTTTTTCCCCACCACTTTCACCTTCTGTGACTTCTGTGGAAGTTTTGTTTTTCATCCTAACTTAGTTTCAAGTGTTTCTTTGTCAGTGCATAAGGTAAAGTTTTGATTTTAGGAAGCAGAGAAAGTAGGATGAGACCATGTAATCAAAGGGTTATTAAATGTTTACTATCACGCAAAGAACAATTTATTCTTGTATAGTTCAAATCTTACCCAGTGTATTTTTCTTACTATTTGTCAAAATATCTTATCACACTGAAAATAAGACACAATCACAAAAAAAGCAACATTTCAGTGAGATGTAAGAACTTATTTTTAGATAATAGATATTAAATATCTTATTTCAAGAAGATAATTACCTTTGCCAAGGAGGTTATATTTTTGCCGGCGTTTGTTTGTTTGCAAAATAACTCAAAAACTAATGAACAGATTTTGCTGAAATTTTCAGGGAATGTTGAGGATGGTCAAAGGAATAAATGATTCAATTTTGATCTGGAAGAAAATCTGCCTTCTATTTAATCAGTAAGTAAAACTTTCCTGCCTCATGTCACCATTAAACAATTCTATTCTCCATCATCAATTTACACTGGTTCAGATCCAGGTTTTTCGTCCTTCGAGGAGGACACCCACCGGGTCATTGACGCTGTACAATGAATGAGGTAATCCCACTTCTGACACCAAATTGTCGTGGAGGCGTAAACGACAAAGAAACTGGTGGAGAACGGATCAGTGGTCAATCAGACCTTCCTTTATTGAGCACGACTGAGGAAACTGAGAAAGCTTCGCCCTCTCTGAGTCAGTTCTTCCTAAAACAGATCAGTCTAAAAGCTTGTGCTAAGCTTATATATGATTGGTTAATAATCGGGCTGTTAAAATTAACGAAGATTGAGCCATCATCATTTATAATTTAATGCAATTAAAGTGAACAGTTGTTTAGTTTCAATTTGTTTTGCTGAAATTGTTAGGTGTTGAATAAACATATTAATTGTATATATATTCATTAGGGCTGTCAAAATTAATGCATTAATGTGGATTAATCCATGATCATGATTAATCTGATGGAAATTTTTAACACAGTTAAATGGAACATGATTATTTTAGCCTTTTAGTGGATTTTAGCATGTTTTGTGTATTTTTTTCCTCCACATTCTGTGTTTCTTTGTGTATATCTGTGCATTTTGTGGGAAATTTACTTTAATAAAGGAAAAAAAAAAAAAGAAAAAAAAAAAGAGTAGGCCGAAATTAGGTGGTTTCATCATGATTAATCAACCCTAATATTCTTATCTTTGCATATGTTTTGGATACTTTCA
>JAPTYR010000030.1:12533678-12544459 GCA_029814505.1 Siphamia roseigaster | reverse complement strand
GGACCTCAGTGTGCCAATCAATAAAATTGTTTACCAAGAGGTTTTTAATGACTCACAATCAAATAATGCAGTTATATAGGTGCAAAGCTCAGGTGAACAGGGACATGTGAAGGAGAAGAAACTGAACCTGCACAAAATAGTACTTATGGATATTGCTATTATTCTGTGTGTACCCTGTGCTATAAGTGTTATTAAACCTAAAACACTAAATGTAGGCATTATATGTGAAATATGAGTTTTGAAGCTCTCTACATGATCACTTTGATTTTTTTTTTCTTGAGAACTTGATGTAGACAATTAGATACATGTAACACATGGATAATACACTAGGGGGGTGTTGAATTAATTCACCAGAGGCCTTTCCAGTGACACTGTCATAAATGAAGAAGGTAGAACTTTGACAAAATAATTTCCAATTCATTAGACATGTTTGTATTTTGTTTTTCTTTGTTCAAAAATAATATTTGAGCATTGAGGCTCAATGTATCAAATATAATACAAAACTAAAACCCATATATGGAAATTAATATTTGGAAAAAGAATGTTGGGATTGTTCAGAAGGACAAATAAAGTCTCCAGTTTAAAGAACTGGGAGTTTCTGTCAATTATATAATTGTTCAGGCTTTACGGGGTTAAAAATGCAAAAAGTAACAAAATGGAGCCCTACAAATCTACACTCATTTACTCAACAATTAGATGCTCATTGAAGTGTGTTAACTGAGATAGCAACAAAACAAAATGTTTTTCATGGAGGATCAAACAGGGTTTTGTTGCAATTTCATTTATTCTATTTAATTTATTAATTGGAATATTTATTATATTTTTTAAAAAATATCATTATGCTATTGTTTTTCAATGTAGTCATGTTTGCTCATAGTACCTACATGACTTATTTTGTTTGGCTGACAGAAATATTAGTGCATAGGATGCTGTGGTTTCTGCTGTAGTTATCAGCTTTAATAGCAGCAATAATCTGTTTCTAATCACATGTGACAATTAAGTCTATCAGAAATGGTGTTCACTGTTCCAATTAGCTGTAATTTTAACTAGATTTGTGAATCAGCTTTTTGAAGTTTCATTGGTGCAAATGTACCTTCCCTGAATGCACACTTTACAGACTATGCAGACAAATCAATATGTCAGCTATTTTAATAACATTATTTTGGCTTTATTTTCATCCAATAGGATGATGTTGCATCCTGTTGTATCTTTCGGGGACAGTATCTGTGATCGAAAACAACAGTGTTAACTTTTCACAAGTAAAACTGCACATTGTGGCATAACAATATCTTAAAAACAAAAACCAAAAAAACCAAAACTTTGGCACAGCATGCTGACACCAGATTGCATTTGATGTTTACTAAGTAATACCAGTTTCATTTTGTATTTTGGCTCAGTTAAATCTATGCACTAGAGCTTAGAGAGTTGTGACTGCCTTAGCTTCTAGATCCAATATCATCTTGGGCAGACGGTCTGGGCTTCTGCTTTGATGTCTTCCATCTGCAAGTCCCTAAGGCTTTGTGGAAGGGTTGACACTAGGGCCAGATGGGGCAGCAATTATTCTCACTTCTGTTGGTCAATTGCATTTCATATTAGGAGAATTCAAAGTGCAGGTCCGACAACAAACACAACTTGTGGTGAACTTCTTCACTACACACAGAGTTCTCAGTAGTCTGGGTTATTCACTTCTTCCTTAAATTAAACCCATGCTCTGTTCTTCACATTCACTCGTCATTGCCTCTTGTAGTGCTGTGAACTTTACACTGCAAAAATCCACATCTTACCAAGTGTATATTTTTGTTTTTTCATTTCTAGTCAAAATATCTCATCAAACTTAAAATAAGACATAATCACCTGAAGAGTGAGATATAAGAACTTATGTTTAGACAATAGATCTTGAAAACTGCATTTCTATAAATCTTACCAAGATTGGTTTCACTTGCTCCATTGGCAGATTTTTTTATTTATTTATTTTTGCTTGAAATAAGAAATTAAATAAATAAATAAAAATTAAATAATCTTGAATCAAGTAAAATAAAAAACAAGCCAATTTTTTTGTTATTTTTTGTGTTTATCGGTAAGGAATCAAACGTGGAAACTTTATTAACTTACAATTTCTACATAATAACAGTTATATCATGTTATACCATGTTTAACAGTTATATTATGGGTATATCATCCAATAACACATTAGGGTTGAGAGTATTTCTATGAGTGAACTATGAAACATTAACGTACTTAAATATGTGTGTATTATGAAATAAATAACATAAATGAAAACAAATTAAACCCATGCTGACTAAATTAACATTATTTTTCCTCAGATTAATTTGTTCACCAGTTAATGATTTAATGGACATAAGGACATAATGTTTGTTGACCCCACTGTCATATGAATATCTTTGTTGATTTACATTTCCACTGACCTTCACAATTGCATTCCCTTTACCCCAGTGACAGCTCTGGGGAAAAAAGCAGTTAGCAAACCCATCTATCCTCAGCAGTCACATAATATTAAACTAGAAAAGTACTCAGAGAGTGCAGACTCCGCCAAGGCAGATCAGTCCCCCTGCCAAATGACCCAAATGTGTGATAGGCTTCACCTTCCCTTCCATGAGTGCACGACTGACTGAATGACCAACAGAGGCATTTTCATTCATTCCTCTTCTTTTCGTTCCCCCCCGCAACCGATCATCACCAAAATGTAATATTTTTTTCCAATTTTTTCCTTGTGCCAGTATCATTTCCTAAAAATTTCAGCAAAATTCATCCAGAACGTTTTGAATTATCGTGCTAACAGACGGACAGACAATCAGATAAGTTCTAGCAAAAACATAACTCCACCATTCCTTGGCGGAGTAAATATCAAAATAAATCTATTGAGTGGACGTTGAGATAAGTTAGGAAAATCATGGTCTGTGACCTGTAACCTTTCACCTTTCAAAGCGAATACTGTTAGGTCTGACTGAAGTAAAATAAACAAAATAATTTAGCACAAGCTATAATATATGTGATCTAAGTCTAAATCCTCTGAACTGTTGTCTTTGAATAATAATTGTTTTATAAGTAGTAGCAGACTACTTTTTTTAATATAAAGAAGAAATACCACAATCTTGCTTCTCTGAATTCATAAGGAATAAATGTATGACTTAGCAGATTGTGATAACAACACATGTCTTCTCTTGCCAAATAATAGTAAAATTAATTCAGCCCTTGGCTCAGTTTTTACATAAATGACATTTCAGTTATGTAACTGGCAGTGTGTACGTGAATTGTGTTCTCTTGCAAAAGTTCCATTAATAATAATAATAAGAAGAAGAAGAAGAATTATTTTATGGAGAATAAGCTGCACTTATTCCCACCCTTTTTCGTGCATGTAAATGGAACTATTATGTTGTTTTTCTGTCAAAAATTGTTATGATTGATAATATTTATATTATTGCATATGTTTTGCTTATTTGCATTTATGCTAAATTTCATTGCATGCATTGAATAAATCACCAAATAACAAAACATTCTTCTTTTTAGCTTTATGGTGATACATTTTCCATGACCTAAAAGGGTTTTTAAAGACTTTATCTTTACCTTACGGAAGGAGAATTTTGCAATACTAAAGAGAACACCAGCCAGAAGAAAGCTCTACTTTCAGGACTTGTATAAATATCCACCTACACTATTGTAACTGGATGAAGTTGTGGTGAGTTGGCTACATGGAGTCCAAGGAAGTAGCTGAAAGGCTGAGTAAAAAAAAAAAAAAAAAGCATTCAAATGAAGGTTTTTAGCAGGGGGGAGAGAGAGAGACAGCGAAGAGAAAGGTTTGAGTGCAGTTACATGAACGCAGTTTGGCCTAGCCAGATGACAAATTGTCCAACAGTGGGACGGGACGGTTCAGCCAGCTGCTCGGCCCCACCGGCGGGTTGATTGATGGTGTTGATGTTCTAAATCGGCCGCCAACACACCAAGTACAGAACTTGTAATAGCGCAGCTTTAGATTGGCCCTGAAGATAGCAGGAAGTGAATGAGGGGTGCAAAGAGGTGGGGGAGCTGCAGGGGGAAAAGGACATGTTCCCATGAATAAGTGATATTAGAGTTTCAACAGGAGAAACCTTTGGTAAATCACCACCATGAGGTCTAGTGTTAGTCACACTTTGACACCTTCCGTAGCACGTACTGTCACTGTGCAAAGTGCAAATGGTAGCAGTGTGTTACACAGTGCTATCAGTCAAACATCTGTCTCCGATCTTGCTCAGTCACGCCTCAAGAAAACTTATAAAAGGTCATCATCATGTTGAAATGACCGGGGTCAAGAAGCGATCAGTACTGTTGAACAGAGCTGGGAGCCGGCGCTCTCATGTCCACAGTTGTCTGAGCGACACATCGACACGGCTAGGGTGGGGAAAGAGAGGTCTGTGTGGAAAAAGTACAACTTCCCACTAATTGTAACAGGAGCTCCTTTATCATAGTTTCAGGCTCGCTGAATAACACACTGTACCTTTGATCAAGACCAAGGCAGTCTGGGATTCTGTGTGAGGCTCTCAGATCTCCAAACACGCAAAGGGGAAACGCAGGGCAGATTGGGGTTATATTGGACCTGTTCCACCAGCGCTGCACAGGATGAACATTCCAATAAGTCCTTTTTTAAATGGTGTTGTTCAGAGGAAAGTAAGATTATACACAGCTGATTACCATCGTTATTGAGGTCCTGCCTATTACACTGAAGAGATGGTCATTAGGAGGAACCATGTCCTGAGCCAGTTGGATAATTTGGACACTGAGTAATATTTGTGGTCATTGACCTAAAAGAAAAGTTAAGTGATCTCAGTGTAAGAGCTGCAAGTACAGCTACATACCTAAAGGTTATATAAAGGATAATAAATAAATAAATAAATAAATAAACAAAAAAAGCACTCGGAAAAGCTACTCTGTTTGTGTTTAACATACATCTAACCTGCCTATGTTGGACAACAGATGGAAATTAGCACCATCTTAGCACTTGTGCTAAAATCTGGCACATTTCCACGTATGTATATATGTTCGTTAATGTGCACTGTCCTGAAAAATAAAGTAAACTAGAAAAGCACTCAGAGAGCGCAGACCTCCTCCAAGCATTGCTATTCCCAATGTTAACGAAAATTTCAAAGTGATCCAGAATCCAGGATATCTTCCGGATCTTCACCAAAATCTAATCATTTCCAGATCTCCCCATTTCCGATCTTCCCTGAAAATTTCATGAAAATCCGTCCATAAGTTTGAGTTATTTTGGTAACAGACAAACAAACAAACAAACCAACGCCGGCAAAAACATAACCTCCTGGTGGAGGTAACAAGAGCTATCTATACCTCTGTTGTTCACTGCTCCTCGCACCTCATCTGTTCAAGCTTTTCCTTATCTTTACCCATGACCATACACTGAGTCAAAAAACAAAACAAAAACAAAAAACAATGTAGGTCAACATTACAATACAAATATGACATCCTCCTCAATTTGACCTTGAAAAATAAAGGTCAGAAGCTTTCCAAGTTTCAGCGTAATACCAAACATACAATGATGGAGCGATTTGGTGAACACTAATCCTGTTGACGCAGTTGCCAAAGGTCAGATTTGAAACATCAATCCCTGATTTGGCTTTGAAAATGAAGGTCAAGTTCCAAGAGTTCCAAGAGTTTCCAAGTTCCACTTAAATACCAAACATGGGGAAGAGTAATCGCATTGACGCTGTTGGACAGATAGACATATGGACGCTGCATGGTAGTGTTTATAGTTGGCTGAGGGGTAGAAAGTGACTGAGAATGTAACTGTACACAGAGTAGTCTCCATCCAGCATGGGTACAGTCAGTCTGCCTGGATGGTGAACCCCCAGTGTGGAAAAACCCCTGAATATCTCCCATGGTAGCTAAAGAGAGATCTCATTGTTTACTATGAGGCCACAGAAGCACTCAAGCTTTTAAATTGATAAATGGTTCCTTTTAGCGTTGTGTTCCTTTTAGCACTCTCTTATTACTTTATTTCATCTGAGTTTAATGAAATGTATCTGGCACTTCATCAGTTATTCTGCGATGCAATTTGCCTTTTGGGCATCTTTATATAATAGAATCAGAGCGAGAGACAGGAAAATGCTTTATAGAAGATGATTGGAATTCAGCTGTAGGATACAATTTTTTTTTTAAACGATGGCATGAAGCATATGCCTAAACTGATTGTTTAGCCACACAAATATGTTCAACATTCATTATTTTAAGTCATCAGTGAAATGTAACTCCATCCACATTCCTGAGGCAACTTAGACTGGGAGCAGATATATGTGGAAAGAATAAAATCAGGCAGGTGTTGGAAGGCTTTTAAGAGCTTCCTTATCATCTGCCTTTTCCCACCATCATTTCAATCATGCACTATTGCTATGGTGCCTCTGAAATCTGAGGATTTAGCCTTAGACCGCTCATTGAAAAAGATGTATGAGCTTAGCTGGTTGGCTTTCAATACATAGTAGAAAGGCAATGTGCTGTAGTAAGTGAAATCTATATTTAGCAACATTTTTTTTTAATTGAAACTGTAGTATATTACAATTATACAATATGTAATGTTCCCTATGTGGAGTTTATGTTGGAGTGTTGTAATGGGAGATGGTTGTTGGTGTTGGTTTACTCCATTACTAAGCTAATGGTAGGGAGTGCTGTACAATGTTACCACTGTAGAGGAGGAGAAGAGATGCGCTGAAAAATTACAGTAGGGGTTAGACTGAAGATTTTAACAGAAAAAAAAAAACTACAGAAATCATACCTATCAGTAGTAACATTTCCATTGACCCTCAAATCGTGCAAATATAAATTGTGTGTAAAAATGCTTGCACTTGCAAGAGGTGTTTTTCAGGCATAGTGAAATCGGAATATTGTACAAAATTGCAATGAAAAGACCTTTTGTGCAACTAGTCATGTGAACAAAAAAAGGATGTTGATGGATGTTACAACAAGCAATGATGAAGAGTTTTGAAACAAACATGGTGCAGTATGGGTAGACACACAAGGAAACCAAATCATTTTTTAATTTAGTGCAAGATAAAGGGGAAATAAGAATTCTAGATTCAAAACAAGAGATATTCATGTTTGTTGACATGTATATGGAATGACTTCTCATGACATCTTCAGATAATAAACAAATCATTGTATTTGTATTTTAATGGAAAAACCAACTGGTTTTTTTTTGTTTTTTTTTTACATTTACAGTAGTACATATCTGTAAAGTTTTACGTGTATGTCCAATGAAAAAAGTGAAGACTTTTATCATGAATTTAGGCTAACAACCTGCTGCTGCATCTCTGTTGCTATGGTAATACTGTCCATTGTAGCAATATATGTATTCTCCATGTGACTAGAGAAATGCCCAAACAAATGTTTGGAAAATAGAGCTCATTTCAAACAATAAGCCCATAAATGGGTAAATATAAAACACAAGCTAACAGTCTGAGACCAGTGTATGAATAATTTGATGACACAAAAGATGAATGTGACAAATGTTACACTGTTAAACTACCACCAAGCAGATTTAACAGTACAATTATTGACTCTATTGGCTGCTTATTTAGACTATTGGCTGCTAAAATTCACTGAACCAGCCAAAGAAGAGCAAAAATAAGTCTTATCATAACGTGACTATTGTGAACTGTGTCATATTTCGCCTGTTTTCTGACTATAGCTTCGTTTTGTATGAATGAACCCTGTTCTATCCGATACCCCATTGTTTTGTATATTATTGAATAATTTCAATTAGAAACAAATGGCCCAGAGTTTAACCGGCTGAAGGTAGATACACTGGAAATCAGCAAGTGATTAATGCATGACATTTTCTTCATCTTACATATTGCCCTTTTAATCTCATAAATCTGAATATTTTGAACACATACCGCGCTTTTACCACAATAAAAAAACATTTAAAAGCCATGGAAGCTACAGTACATTATAGTTTCTCAGCACTATTTGGCAAAAAATCCTATAACCGATTACAATATATAGTCAATACAAGACATTTGAGAAGAAACATGCATTCTGTCCCTTCTTCTAGACCTGCTTTGATGTTTCATAGATGTTTTTATCAAGGCAGGGTGGGGCCAATATTTGATTGACAGCTTGTTGTATATATAGCAGCTGGACATAGAAGCTTGGAAAAGTGGCTCCTCTTTTCCACAGCAGTCTAGGTCCATCTCATCTATATTTATATTAAATCTTTTGACTGTAGCATCAGAAGAAAGGTATGTATTTTTATATTCTGGTGCTTTTTTTTTTGCCTTCTGAATTTGGCTCTTTCAGCTTTTAACTCCAGCTGTGGTTATGAATAAAATACTTTGCCCCCAGTTGATGAAAAAACAGGAACATAGCAGGAAGGCAAACATCAGAGACACTAAAGCTGCTCTTAATTCTATATCATCTTCAAACAAGGGTCAAACATGTGCACTCAGTGTTTGATTAGTATTGTTTTTCCTTCCCACTGCTTTAAGCATTTACCAGTGCCACCACCACTGTGTAGTTCATTTTGCCTCTATCAGCAGGAAACACCAGGTTTATTTAACACACCTGGCAGGTAGGAGCACACATGCATCTTGGCGCTGCGAGGTTCTTGGCTGGGCTGTGGCTTGGTGTTGTTCTGGTGACAGATTGAGCACAGCGTGATTGATTATTATGATCTGCTGCTGACAATGCCTACTGCTTGTGTAGCTGGCCTTTGGAAAGCTGCCATGTAAACGCAGGTGTGGGCATGGTTTACCTACAGAGCCACTCAATATCTCAAGCAATTAGCAGTGCGACCAGCATAGAGGTAGCCAGCTAAGCATTTTGTTGTAATGCCGTGTCCCATGATTAAGAGCTCTATTAAAGGCTGAGGGCCTCAAAAGTGGGTCAAACCAGACTTTGAAGTGTGGGAAAGCAAATTATGCTCTCACCTACACTGCAAGAGGTGTACTGTAGTGAGGCGGAAGCTGCTATTATACTGACTGAAGTGGCTAGCACCAGTGAATTAACATACATTGATCTTCAGGATTTCACGGATGGTTGCATCAAACTCCTCTGAGTTATTGAAGTCGATAGTGATGACATGTGGCCTGCCGATGTACTGCTCCGCATAAGGATGCTGAGAGGCCACCTGAGGGAGGAAAAAAATGGAACATACACACAATCACATTTGACAAGTCAATTGAAATGTCTATATACATATATATATAAATAAATAAATAAATATATGGTTTAATGCAAACCACTTTAATCCAAAGTGCTTTACAAGTGATTGAAATACAGTAGTGCTCCACATGGTGACATTTGATCACTTGTGGAGCAATTGTGGAAACACTCCCACTTGTGACATCACATGTGATTCACATAAAATTGGGCCAAAATCACATGTTTTCAATGTGCAAATAACATGTTTCCCATGTGAAGTACAAGTGGTTTTTCTGTAACTTGCTTAAAACTAAACACATAAAACAACTGCTATAAGGTCATAAACTGACAAAAATCAATCATATTCACTATTTACAGCAAGAAAATGGTTATAAAATCTTTGTAGTTAGCTGTATAGTTTTATTAAAAACAACATGCTAATTGACCTCACTGAGGAATGAGATTGACCACATATGTGATGTTAATTACCAAAAATAGAAACTTACCCAACAAATGGTTAACCTAGATTCTCTACATGACATTTAAAAAATGAACATTTTCACAAAAGAAGTAAAGTCTTGTTGTCTCCTCCATGATCACACTAAGGTAGAATTTTGGAGTATTTCTATGAGTGGACTATAAAGGGTTAAAGGTGTGTGTTGCAAATGTTCATTCACTCTCAATCCTGTGGATAGCAATTATTCCATCATACCATGTTGACTGACAATAAAGAATCTTGACACTTGACTGGACCTGGTCAGTCAGTCATTCATTCATTCATCCATCCATCCATTCATTCATTATGTTACTTATTTTGCTGCTTCCAACACATCAGCATCAAGGATGAAGCTGATGAATGAATAAATTAGACATTAGAATAAATTGGGCAGCAAGTGAATAAATATTCAGTTGCTATCTAATATGTTGGACCCAGTGAAAGGTGCCATTGTAATGAAATAATTACCACTTGCTGAATGTCATACCTTCCTGGAGGTGGGCTTCCCTCTGAAAAACTCATGATTGAGAGAGCTGTGTGGGGGGTTAAACTTTGGTTGTAGGAAGATGCAGCCATTGGCGATGGCCTCCAGGGGAGCAGGTCCCTCGTATGGGAAACCAAAGCCAATGAAAAGCTTGATAAGAGAAGGACAGGAGGAGAATAACTTCAATATAACGCCACATATATAATAGGCCACTTGTAGACTTGTCAAAGTGTTGGGAATGTCTCCACCTTGGCTTTCCGAAGGAGTTGCTGCAGTTCTTGTTGAGGTAACAGACCGTGGTTCTTGACAAAGGCGGGCACCTCTGGAGGACGCTGGGTCTCATAGTACACTGTCCCATGGATCTCCATGTAGCGATGCAGAATGTCCAGGATCTTTTCTTTACCCTTCAAAGAAACATGAAGAGCAGGGATCTCTTTAGTATTTAAGACATTAGATGAAATAATCCATCATTTAAAATGACTCTACAGAGGTGGAAAATCTTCATTTGCATGCAAATTGCTACTTTTTCCAGTTCTAATCATTGGTTGTCAGTCAGTGCATTTCCATGCACGGCTTAGCTCGATTATTGTGGATAGCTCGACTAAGGGATTAGGTGGAGTTTCGGGAGAACCCCGGGTCTACATGGATAGTAGAAAA
>JAPTYR010000030.1:12361385-12371833 GCA_029814505.1 Siphamia roseigaster | reverse complement strand
CAAAGCTCAAAGTCAGCTTCTTTTTTTTTTTTTTTAAATCATCCTTACTCAATAAGGAAAAGATGTATTTCTTGACTTCATAAAAGAAATAGTTTTACAACATTTGGTCAAAATTAAATAACTTTGGGAAACTGAGTATCATTAAATGACAAGGGATGAATGTAAACTTGGCATACACAAGACATGAAACATGACGTCAGCATGTTTTTTTACAGAACTGGGCAGGAAGGAGCAGAGGCCATGTGCACAAAGCCTCCGGCGCCCTTGCACCCACCTCGGCCGACACTGGCGCACACGCTTTAGTCGTCCACAGTGATGTTACGGAACAAGTAGGCCATGGACTCTCCGTTGTGGATGCGGCGGATGGCCTCGGCCAGGATCATGCTGACATCCACAGTCTTGATTTTGGGACACTGCAGCTTCTGCACTTCATGGGGGACTGTGTTGGTCACCACCACCTGAGGGTCCAGAGAAGAAAGACTCATTAGCCACTAATAGGGCAGGGTAAAATACTAATGTAGTTTAATTTAATCAAGAGAAAAGCCTGTGTTACAAAGTCAAGATTAGTGGACATCACTCAACAACATGCAACCCATTTTTAATTTGTTAAGTTGTTTTTTTTTGTGTGTGGATAAATTTACTTAAAATGATGGATTAAAAAAAAAAAATAAATGACACACTATGCTGTCACTAAACACAAACTGTATATTATAAAGTTTTAGCAGATTATGATTATGTTTATTTAAGCCCCTGCTTTCCACCTAGATTTCTAAAATATTTGTACTTTTTGACCATAATACATTTCCCTTAAACCACAAGTAACAATTGTTCAATTAAGTATTTAAGTTTAAAAAAAATACCGGTTTACATTAATCATAAGGGATTTTGACCCTGATAATATTTCATATAAATGGAATTAGCAGCTGTAGGTCTGATCAGCCCCAGCGTTTTTGCTCATATATTTGTAATAAATATGTGCATGTCTTCTGTTCTCACCTCGTCTATGGCAGATTCCTCGATGAGACGTGGAGCGTCAGCTGACAATAACCCATGTGTAGCCATGATGTAGATTTTATAAGCTCCTCTCTCTTTCAGGATCTCTGCAGCTGCAACAAAGTCTCCTACGTCGTCTATGATGTCATCCTGTAAGGAGAAAATTACAAGTTCAACCTGCCATTAAGAATTGGACATTTCTCTCTTCCAGAATAATTTCTGTTGAATTAAAATTATCCTACAGGGTTTTTTTTTTTTTTTTCCAGTTTTTGTTGTCTCTCTTGTAGGGGAGTATCAGAAACCCAGTTAAATTTGCATTCATTTAAGTTACATTATCAAAGCTATGATTTCTGACAAATAAAGCATTTTCATTGGTAGGTTATGAATGAGTCTTAAAAAAAACACTTGAAATAGTGTGCAGGCAGGGTTCCTACAGGTTTCTACAGGTTAAATTCAAGAATATTTTAAGACTATTTAGAACAGAATTTAATGCCCATTTCACAGCCTAATTAGCAGCCAGGTGTAGATTACTGCACAAAGTGACACATTTATTTTCCTTGGACAGGATATGTACAGTCAGTCCAGCTTGTATTTACAAGGCTGACAATGAATATTAAACAAACAAAAAATAAAACTATGAATTATGAAAGAGCTGCAGTATCTGAAACCAACCACAATGATCATTTGACAGATAAACAGGACCACAGTGCTTCTTTCATTTTTATGTATTGTGACTGTCTCTCTCAACTCACCATATACATTTTATAAGTAATTCTTTTTTTTCCCATCAGTAACTAAAAATGTCAGGTGACCCCCAGTTTGAAAAACACCGGAGTAAATTAATGTTACCTTCTTTGGACATTTAACAGACGTGTAAACACAACAGAACCAACAAGTTTATGGAAATATAACTGCAGACCTACCACATCAAATCTAATACCTTTGAAATACTTTTAAGGTACTAAATGCATATTACTAAATTTTTAGGATCCTGTGAGAACCCCTGAAATGCCACTGAAAAAAAGAAACAAGTAATATCTTAACAGAATCTTACCACAATGATGGCAATTCTTCCTCCCACATCTCCGACTACAGTGATAGGAGGTTTCTCCTTGGCCATCATCACTGAAATGGAAAGCAGAGACAGTTACCTTGGAGAACATTTTTTTAGAAGGAATTGCATGTCACCAAATCAAAACTAAATCTCAGTAGATTGGGTAAAATGGGTTGAGAAAATTAAAGGGTTTTTAATGCAAATCTGCATCACAAATCAATGGCGACATGATTAATAGATGATTTGTAAAATTCTGTTAAGAGTTATATAGACAGTGCTGTTATTTATCTATAAATAGCAATCAAAAGTAAGTGCCTCATCTACTTTGGACATTTCCCCCCATTCTACCCCACCTGGAGATTAAAGTGAAATGCCAAACTTAGTACAGAACATGCCATGCAAAAATCATATGTCAGGGTTTTTTTTCTGCCCAGGATACCCAATCAGGAGGCAACGCATCGGTGCCTGTACACACACACACACACACACACACACACACGCACACGCACAGGCCTGGGCTGTGGCAGGAACATGGCAGCAGTCTGCATATATGAACCAATATGCAAGAGACAGTCTTATCTCACATGGGGCAACAGTGGCTGACAAGCACTGATGAGGGTTTTCTTCATACACACTTGCCAATGTTCGGGGTCAGTCCTCAGCTGAACATCACTGCTGCCAACCACTACTTTTACATGCACACAGTAGTCATATTGCACCTGGAATGGCCATCACAGAAGATGCTTTAAATGCTTTTCTCTTCTCTTTTTTTACCATTACTGCCCACCAAAGAAAATGCTGTTATTCCAGGTCAGGTTGTGCTGATGGTCAATGCGTGACATAAACTGTACAAACTGGAAAAAAACAAACAGACAAATGAAAAAAAAAAAAAAAAAAAACCTACAACAAACTTGAATTTAATGTGAATAAAAAAAATGTGCAGCTCCCTATTAAATGCATGTTATTTTTATTTTATTTTTTAAATACTCCCAATTTAGCACAAACCTGCAATATACGTACTGAACTGCATGTAAATGTAGTCGTTCAAAGGGTACAAGGAAACAATCGACTGGTAAACAATCAGCCGGCCCAGCTGATTGTGGAGAAGTATAAAGAAGCAGAGAAAAGAGCATGCCTTGCAGAACACTTTGCTGAATACCGTGAGTCCCACAGCATCAGAAAACCTGGCAATATCACAGTGAGACTTTTATCACTATTAGCCAATAACAGCAAAAGCCATGTTGTTAGGGTTGCACACTTATTTAAAAAAAAAAAAAAAAAAAAAAAAAAAATACAATGTCTGCTTGCTAAGATACTGCAGCAAGCTCCCTGAAAAATCTTTGGTCAGATGTTAAAATTAATTTAAGGTGAATTGACATTTGTCGATAAGAACTGTTCAACACCTTCAGCAGATTTTTTTATCTTTGTTTACATGAGCTGAAGCACATTGGATTTCTCCCTGGGTAGCAATAAAGTTAATCTGTATCTGTAAAACACAGTAACCAGTATCATCATATGATAAGATTGCCATTGAAGCAGGTGTTAACATTTTCATTTTAGCTGTGAGAATTTAATTTTCAAACCATTCGTTTCATAACCTTTCTTCATCCTGTCAGCAGATGTTAGGTTTCGAAAGCATGCGTCACTGTCATCATCACATGCAGTTACTGAGACCAAATGTTAATCAGGTTTTGAGGAGCAGGTTTAATATGGGTGCACCATGTGTTGATTGGCAAGATGAGTCCAGATACTGAAGTAGAAAACTAAACAAAAAAAATAAATAAATAAGAAAAATGGGGGCATGGTTCGGGTTTGATTTATGGAAATTTGAAAGAAAAACTGAGCACAACAAAACAAGGCGAGTTTGGGTCATCTTGTAGAAGTAGTCGTCTGGACTCTTAAAGGTAGAATAAACATGGGAGCTGCTTTCATTTCGGTCAAACATGCTGTGCAATTAGAAAACAGCGAAGAAAACAAATCTGAGAAGATACGCACATTTTCAGGACCGCATTAGATAATTAATTAAATCTGCTTGTACTTTTCCAAAGAGCACCTGTTTCTGAATCCAGACTATATTTTTACAAGGTGTAACGCAAACCCTTTTCTCTACACATGCACAAATTGAGGAACCATTTGAAGAGAAATCATTTCATAGTCAGATGTAAGTTAAGTTTACGGCCGTACTTGGAAGCTCTATGCCAGGGAACGGAGCTTGTTGTTTGCCTGCTATTACCAACAAATAAACACCACGTTAACACAAATGCACAAATATTTGACATGACAAACACATGAATTCCAAGACTTGGAAAATCCTCAGTGGGCTCACAAAGATACAGAATCAACAAATCACACTAATAATGTTAAAAAGTTCTAAAGTCTTGGGTAAATATATGCTTTAAAGGAGGATTTTTTAAGTCGAGGGTAAGAATAGAAACACAAGTAAGAATAGAAATATTTGTCACCAAATAATATGGATAAAGTGAACACTGGACGTAAATAATTGGGAGTCATTTGCCAATGACACAATCATTCAATAGGTCAACCTTACCAGGTATACACACTGCAAATATGTTGAAAACTGTATACCAAAGTCATGTTAGGATTTCAGATGGGGAAAAAAAAAAAAAAAACACTCCGAAATCAGAGTGTGCCAAAAACAGGCAGGCATTTAGTACTTCACTTTGCTAGTTAGGAGTTGCAGCTTGCTGAGGATGCAGCATGAGTAGTAGTGTGTCTGTGGACTTAAAACATGCAGTGACACAAAAATTTTATTGAAGAATGATTGATGATATGAGTGACAAAATGTCATCAGCTCTGAACCAGTAGAAGTTATCGTAAGTTGTTGGTAATGTGCATACTTTGAAATCAAGGGCATGTTTGGATGTTGAGCTCCAGAGGATTGAAGACTAAAACTAGTCAACAATATCATAAAGGATTTCTTGCCGACTATGACCATGACATGGGGAATGAAAAGGAATCCAGCTATGATAAAGAACAGATAGATAGTTGATCTGTAAAGATGTAAATAATCAACCATTAAATGTTCACTGGACCTACAAATGTGTAGAAAAACATTTAGGTATTTCACAAAGTTGGACTATCTTACAAGGTAGCTCCAGTCCAGTGTGTCCTGTTGTGTTGCGTACACAAGGTGGGGAGTGTCTTCCATCAGCCATGTCCGACTCTGAGCATTGAGCCTCGCCGTGAATCACAGCCAGACCCAAACGCAGGCGTTCGGCGTAAGACTGAGCCCTGAGAGAGAAAAGGAAAACAGTGCAATGTTAAAATAGAGATGGCACACATTGGCTACATTTTCAGGATGTTTTTTTAATGCAGAATTATTCATTCTGAATAAAATAATTCCGAATTAAAACAATTTCCTTTATGTTTTCATGGAAATGTTGATCCCAAATAAAGGTTTCTTTAGGAAACAATTTTAACCCGCTTTAGTTAATTTCATTTTAGGAGCTGAGGGGTAGAGAAGGTTCTGTTTAGGCAGAATATAGACATGATGTCTTGATGTCTACCGGAAGAAAATCACCAATCGCATCCAGTTCCTGTTTCTTTTCGTTTCATTTATTAATTTATTTTTATCTTTTTTTCCCCCCCTTTTTGTTTCAACTAACAACATGGAAGACCAAATACTACATTTGATTTTTTTTCCATTTAATTCAGCAATAACTACAGTATGAAGCAGTGGCTCACTTGAGCAGTGCAGAATATGTGCGTCATCACCACAAGACAAGACAAGGACCAAGTGCAGAATGACAGGAATAATATCAAAGAGGAACAAACTATTTCCATGTCTGAGGATTTTTTTTAATTCGGAGTTAAAAGTGGAATGAATCCGTGACTTTATTCTGAATTAAGTTTAATTCAGAATAGTCAATTCCAACTGTAATTCAGTGTTTGCATGGTCATCTTCAAACAGAATTAACCTTTATTCTGAATTAAATAGGAATAAAAACTCATGAAAACAAGCCCATCACACACTCTTCCTTTACATATTTTTATTTATTTATTTACCCCTCACCATCTGTCGTGCGTTGTGTTTAATGATGGTCTTACATGTGTGTTCTTTTTTCCTTTCTTTCTCTTTGATTTACTGTTTAAGCCAATTCTTAAGTTTCTTTTGACACTGTGTTCAAAAGATCTGTGTTTGGAGAGGTGGGTGGGAAATTGGAATGTAAATACAAACATGTATGGGTTGTAAAAGTATCCAAAATCTAAATAAAAAAATATTAAAAATATATAGAGATGCCAATCAATAACAATACTTTGGAGATGTATTCTCATCTTTCGGTAACATACATCATAAATATGTTATGTAACAGTAGATAGTTGTAGTTTCACCATAAAATTATCAATAACCTCTCCCACAAGTTTATTTGGGAGTTGTTCTCGGTTACCTCTTGGCTGCTGCTGGTGATTTTGCCACAATTATTGCATTTCTGTAATCAGGAATCTGACAGGAAGAGCAAAAGCAGATGTCAATACTTTTGTGTGACTTATTTGGTTTTCCACACTTTTTTTTTTAAAACAAAGACAACCAGATTTTTACCTCTTCTTGGATGTACTGAATCAAGAAAGGGGAGGCACGCAAGTTGTCCACAGGAAAACTGAAGAAGCCTTGTATCTCCTTCTGATGCAGGTCCATGGTGATGATGTGTGTTAATCCTTTAGGGGAAGAGACAGGAATATAACATCTTTTCTTAGAAGCAGCATTTCGCAAAAACAGTGACACCTTCAGAAACGACTGCGTTGTCTTTACCCGCTTTCGCCAACATTGAAGCTAACAATTTGCAGACAATCGAGCCCCTCTTTCTCATCTTGCACTGCTTGCTGTAGGGGAAATAAGGAATGACTCCGATGATGTTCTTTGCACAAGAGGTCTTGAGGGCATAGGCCATGACCAGCAGCTCCATGATGGCTGTGTTGACATCTCTGCAGCAACATGAAACAAATAAACAGAGAAAACAATGCATCATGTGAATGAGTTTTAAATGGTACAGTACTGCGATTCTACAAGAAACAAAGATCACATAAAGGCAATTTTAACTCAAGAATTAACACATTTAATATGAACATCTTTGCTCTCACCTTGGTATGGTCTGAATGATGAAAATAGTTTGGCCACGTACTGATTCTTTGACATCCACTCTTGTCTCTATCATGAGGAGCAAAAGAAGCACATTGTTATTTCATCAAAGTCTACACAGTTGATATAATGATTTAAGGTCATATTGTGTTTTACAATTATGTCTTGCAGCTGTTTCACTCATGAGATTAGGTGTCAAGGTTAATAAAACATGCACAACAACTTCATCTAGCACGTTATTATAATAAATGAAGTAACAAACAAGCACCAATGATGTAAAACAACCATATTTGATCTCAAATGTCTCTGTATATAATGTCACTGGGTCACATTGTCAATGCTTGGTAATAATGAAGTTGGATTTGTTCCTCATAAACTGTTACCCATGTAGTGGCAATAAAATATTTTTACCTCTTCTCATGAAATAATGGTGACAATGTGACTTATTCTTGACTCAGCATATAATAACTACACATGGTGAAAACTTATTACTGAAGTACATAAAAAGGAATAAAAAGAGGAATGTGACTGACAACGAAATTGAAAGAAACATTATGGGTAACAGTGCAGGTTAAACATTTACACATAGTGTTTTATTTAATTTAATAGTCCCTGAAAGACAATCAACCCAAACCCCTCTGTTTACTTGGCTCATGTGAAAAAAACTGAATAACTGAATATATCACTACAGATATAAAAAGTAGATAAACATCTGCAAAATAAAAATTTGTCTAAACATCATCTTACTTTTATTCCCAAGAGCCATCATGAAATTGTCTGGCAAGTTCATACAAGCTGCAACTGTAGGTAACCTGAAGTCATAACAAGTCCCAGGGGGCTTTAATAATGTCCTCACCTCTGTTTGACTCCTGGAAAACCACAGACTTCCCCAATTCAACTCCTAGGCGCCTGCAAAAGATAAACAAAACATGTATCAACAATCCAACTACAATCTGCTTTACAACATCAACATCCAACTCAATCAAATTAATGAGGCACTCAGCTGTCAGTCATCCATTCATAAACACACTCACATTCACCTGACACCTTAGTGGTGCGGATGTTCTTCAATAATGCATGTATAGCTCTGGGGGGGAAAAAAGAAACCACTGCAAAAATATAACTTTCTCTAATTTTACCACTTATAGGTATGTGTTTAAATAAAATTAACATTTTGTTTTATTATCTAAACTAGTGACAACATTTCTTCTAAATTCCAAATAAAAATACTGTTACTGAGAGCATTTATTTGCAGAACAACACATGGTCAAAATAACATCCAGGTGTTTTTAGACCTCAAATAAGGCAAAGAAAACCAGTTCATATTTATTTCTTAAGAACACAAAACTAATGTTTTAACTTGGCAAAAGTTCAGACATCAATATTTGGTGGAATAACCCTGATTTTCAATGACAGCATTCCTGTGTCTTGTCTCTCTGCCATTGTTGCTGGATGACTTTATGCAGCTTCTGGCAGAGAAATTCAAAAAGCTCAGCAATTTTTTTGATTGTTTGTGATCATCCATGTTCCTCCAGAAGTTTTGAAAGTGGGCTAAGGTCTGGATATTGCACTGGCCTGGCCATGACAGGGTCTGGTGGTCAGTCATCCACACTTTTACGGACCTAGCTGAAGCCAGGACCATTGTCCTAATACAAAAACTAGTCCTCAGAGTTTGGGAACACAGCCAGAGCAGAAGTCCAGTAGCTTTCAATAGTTATGTTTGGATTCCAGTTACTTTTGTGATACTAATAGCACTGTTTTTGCCTATTGTAAGAATATATTGATGACCACAATAGTGTTTTTCAGTTCTCCTTCTTAAATAAGACATATATCAGATGTTTAGTTAGTAGAATAAGATGTGCTTGTGTTGGAATTCAACAAATAGGAATGCAAACATGCTGATTTCAGAGAAAGTTGCAGTGGTTTCTTAAAAATTTCCGGAGCTGTACATGGAAACACATCACAGAAAAAGCTACTGGGCATACAAAGGGTTATGGAAGCAGCTAAAGGCTAACCTGAACAGCAAAGGAAAACGCTCAGTATTACATACATATATATATATATAGGTTACACAGTAGAATTTACTTACTCAGTTATCTTCTTTGCCAATTCTGCGCATGCTGCGGAGGAGTTTGCGGAGAAGACACGATAACCACTTTTAGCAACATTCATCGTGGCACTCTCGGTGGTGTAATTCACACACTGGTAGCTGCAGCACCTTTGACAAACAGACCACTGCGTTTATTGCCCGTTTTATCAAATGGCGTTTACCTTTAGCTCACAAGCTAGCTACAGCACGCTAGCCTGCAATGAGGAATAAATGCACGAAATGACCTTCAGTGTCAGACACAGGCTTAGAGCAACAGGACAGCTAAGAAACAAATACTAGTCACTTCTTTACTCTTATTTATCGTTCGATGATTTGTAATTAAAACGATTGATACCTCTCAAACAGGTAGCACACTGTAGCCTGACAACTGCGTAAACTAAGACCTACGGAAACAACGAGGGACAATCTTATCGCGTGCGCTTCGCGAGACGTATGTTTTGATTGAAAGGCAAATGAGATTCAGTGATTCAGAAACCAGGTACTCTTTAATTTTGTTGTTTTAATAAAGATGAGGCTCTGCGATAAGTGTAAGGCTTACAATAATGCATGTTTACATATATTTATAGCATAATTCCTACCATCACGAGGTGTCACGAGACTGGTAGGCTTTTCTATCATCGCTACTTAACACAGTGTGGTGCTCGTGCGATAATCTGCCTAAATATTAAATGTTAGATGCACTGCTCCAAATATTCTACGACCTCGAGGAAGGATGTCCATGCAAATGTTATTTAGTTTTGGTGATGGGTAAATAACTGACCTGCCCTCATAGGTTTAATACTGGACAAATGAATGAAATGAAATTAATTCTGCAGTTCAATAATTTCCAAGTATCAGTGGCGTACACACACATTTTGTGGGACAGGTGCTCAGTGGGAAAAAAGGATGAGAGATGTGTGAGATTTGAGATAAAAATAAAAAAATAATAATAATAATAATCAGAACACATTTTCTGTAACAACATTTATTCTAACATCTCAACCCTGTCATGCAAAGTGGTTACTACAGTGGACAGCTGTTCAAAGTATGTTATATAAATATTGTATATTTATGTATTTTGTTGTTTCAGTTTCATATCAGCCAACACAGTGGACACTTATGCATCATCCCGTGCACTTATAATCAGTGTTGGGTAAGTTACTTTTAAAAAGTAACTTGTTACTTTACTTTAGTTACTGTTTTGAATTGTAACT
>JAPTYR010000030.1:12233831-12247777 GCA_029814505.1 Siphamia roseigaster | reverse complement strand
TGTGTGTGTGTGTGTGTGTGTGTGTGTGTGTGTGTGTGTGTGTGTGTGTGTGTGTGTGTGTGTGTGTGTGACTCATTCTAAATCTGGAAATGTGACCTAGAAAACTCTTCATAAGGCACGTTTCATTTCGTATCTATATGACGATAAGACTTAACCCATGAAGTCCCAGTGCTACTTTTCTGACACTTACTAAATTAACCTTTCTCAAGGAATCTGTTACCATTCATTAGAATATTGTCATCTTTATTCTTTATTATTCTTTATTTTGTATTTTTCAGTGTAAATCATGTATTTCATATCAATGTTTGTTGAAGCTCAAAGCTTATTAGATCAGAAACAGGGGGAAAAAATGAAGAAAAAGTGACTTTTTCAGCAAATACATCAATAATTGACTGTGAAAATAAATGTCTGCATCTGCTGTCATTTGTCAAACTCTATGGGTTTTATTGTAAATGAGAATTGTAGAGGATGACTGTTTCCATGGTAACTACGGAGCCTCTGAACATCCAAATGGATCATATGTGATGACCATGAAAAGAACTGTATTTTAATCCAATTATGTAAACATATTGGTGAGATTAATGGATCAACAGGTATTAATGAGTTTATATCGATGAATGGTTTTGTTTAATGGTGGATGGTTGGGTATTTATGTGTTAACAAAAAAAAAAGAAACTTTAAGAGTATTATAGAATAAGATCATATCCTTTCAATAATAACAAACTTTTGTTTTCTATCAGCTTATCCCTTAACAACCCACAACTATTTTATTTAAGTCTTACATGATATATACATCTTCATTTAGTACATTATTATCCTCTACATTTTGAAACTTTAGTGAAAACCAGGTGCTTTCCTATATTTAATTTACAGATCATGTAGGTTTTCATACAAGCTCAGAGTAAATTCATAGGCTTTTAGATTAAATCAGACAAAAATGAGGAAAATGTGACCTTTTCTACAAATTATATCATTAATTAAACATAAAAACAAGTGTCTGTGACCACTGTCATTAGTCAAACTCCAAGGGTTTTACTGCAGAATCAATGTTGCAGAAGATGATGGTGTTTCCATGGGAACTCCAGAGCCTCTGAACGACCAAATGGGTCATATCTGATGACCATGAAAATATGATAAACTGTATTTTATTCCATGTACACATAGTGATAGGATTAATGGATCAACAGGTATTAAAGAGTGTAGATCAATGAATGGTTTTGTTCAATGGTGGATGTTTGTGTTAACAACAAAAAAAAGAATATTATAGAATAGCTGATCCTTACAATAACAATTAACTCTTGTTTTCTATCAGCTTATCCCTTAAAGACCGCAAACTATTTTTTTTTAAAAGTTCTAAATGATACATCATTGTTTATTACACTATTATCCTCTACATTTGGCATTTTTCAGTGGAAACCAGGTGTTTTCCTACATTTAAATTAATTGACTGATCATGTAGATTTTTAAACAAGCTCAGAGTAAATTCAAAGCCCGTAAGATGGAATCAGACAAAAATGAGGAAAAAGTGACCTTTTCTGCAAATTATACCATTAATTAAACATAAAAACTAGTGTCTATAACCACTCTCATTAGTCAAACTCCATGAGTTTTACTGTTGAATCAATGTAGCAGAAGATGACAGTGTTTCCATGGTAACTACAGAACATCTGAACATCCAAATGGGTCATATCTGACGACCATGAAAATATGAAAAACCATATTTTACACCACTTACTTACATGAATTGATAAAATTAATGGATCAACATTTATTAAATATTTTAGATGAGAAGATGGTTTTGCTTAACAGTGAATATTTGGGTCTTTATGGGTTAATTTTGTCCTGCAACTTTGTTCTCATATCTGAAACAAGTGATTGAATCAGTCTTTAGTGTATTATGTAATTATATTATATTAATTCATTCTACTAACATTTATTTGGAATGGAATTTGGCATTATGAGGTGTTAACATTTTCCTCCACCATATTTCCATACTGGTTAAATAAAGATTAGTCCAAAAATGTGGAAAAGCAAGTCACACTCAGTCAAGGCTTACATTAGGAAAAGAAGGAAGGTGTGTGTGTGTGTGTGTGTGTGTGTGTGTGTACAGGGTATGTTTGCACTCCATCCAACCTTGCAATAAATTGATATCTCTTTCGGTTTTCTCTTCATCCTCTAACCTAAACATGCAAATACAGATGAGTCAGTCATTTCACTTGTCAGCACTTGTTCACTGTCATCTTTTATAGCACATGATGAAAACTCTAAACCAACATCCATCATTAAAAGCATTAAAGGCCCAGCGAAGTTACTTCACTGTGTCAATAATCTATAAAAGATCAAACCACAGATGTAGATTTCCATGAAAAACACTTGTTACTTTTCAGTGTAAATGTTTGGCGGTGCTTCATAATCATGCCTGACATGTATTACAGCTGCTATTTGCAGATTTTCCAACTTTCTTTGAAAAAAGAACTGGGGTTTGAAACTCCACAGATGCATCATGGGACGGTACAGTTCCTCTGCCTGCTTCTGTCACACTATTTTTGACAAGACTGAAGGTAGAAAAAAAAAAAGAATAAATCAACAGATGTTTTTCATCTTTTATTCAGTTAAATAAAACTGTGTTGTAGAACAGATTTTCATATTTCCATGTCCCAAATTTAAATTTAACTCCCTGTTGTAGAAATGCTTTTGGTTTAAACCATAAAGACCTGAAAATCCACCGTCGATCCACTAATCCTCTCAATACATGTGAATAATTGGTGTAAAATACAGTTTTTTCCATCTTTTCATGGTCATCAGATATGACCCATTTGGATGTTCAGGAGCGCTGTAGTTACCATGGAAACACCATCATCCTCCACAACATTAGTCAAACCCATGGAGTTGGATCAATGACAATGAATGGAAACACTTGGTTTATGTTCAGTTAAAACTCAGTTTTTCCTTCCGTTTCCTCTTTTTCTGATATAATAACCCTTAACCTTAATCTGAGCTGTTATGAATATCTATATCAGGGGTGTCAAACATACAACCCAGGGGCCAACCCCCCCCCACACACACACACACACCGAAGGTGGTAATCCGGCCCGCAGGATGAATTTATAAAACTAAACAATTACACTATGAATTGCTTCATGAAAATATTTATATTTCTAAACTATCCTCATAATAAAAATCAGAATAACCTGAAAAAATATGAAAAGTAAAAAAACTAATAGTTTCACTGTGATCTGTAAGTTGTATTAAAAATAAGATGACATACAATATTGTTGAAATTGCATTTATTTTTCTTCTGAAATGTCAGATGTACATGGTTGTTCAAGTCATTCATATTTCCATCTAAAACAAAGTGAAACATTCCACTATGTAAAGGTTATTATGCCTGCTGCTCTGGTCCACTTCAGATCACATTGAGCTGTATGTAGCCTGTGAACTAAAATAAGTTTGACATCCATGATTTAGATTTAATTCAGTTTTCTCTGTTTCTAACATAAAAACCCTCAACTTTAATCTGAGCTTTTATAAACATCTACATAATCAGTAAATTAAATGCAGGAAAATACCAGATTTTCACTGAAAAAAACCCCCATAAAAAACAGAAGATAAAATTACAATATATGGTGATAAATCACTTTAGGAAGGTTAAACACAGAGAAAAATTCATTTGGGAACTGCTACAAAAGTAACACTGGGTCTTTATGGATTAAAACATAATTCGCAGCCAGTGATTTGATGTCATTAATTGTTTTATTCATCCTGCAAACAGCAACTCTGCACATTTTCGTTTTCCTACAGAAAACCTGAAGGACACTGTGTTGTAATGTGTCATAATCTGCAGGACATCTGTATCCGTCTTCAGAGAAACAAGTCTTTCCTCCATGGTGTTGATTGTGCTCGACTGCAGAAGATATCTTTTATGCTTTGTTTGGGTGCAGTCGCTGTGACTTTGTCTTCCAGGCAAAAGCATTTTGAATGTAAATGGGGTTTTGTGTAAACAAAGAATAAATCAATAACCTGACTCCTTTAGTTTTTCAATGTACAGTGAACATCAAGAGACTACAAAACAACCAAAACAGGGTCAGAAAAAAAAAAAAAAAACATTGTCCATCAACAGTTCAGCATTAAAATTAATTTTGTAAACATTTTAATGTAACGACAATATAAAGTTTGTAGAAACACTATTTTTTAATTCCTGCTTGCCTGTCAAGACCATTAAATGTGTACCTTCTTAGAAAATATTAAATACTAAATTGCTCAAAGGTTACACGTGTCAGATTTGATGATGTGGTCATCCTCCCCTATGGTGGCCATTACAACAAATTTAAGCCAGTGCAGGGACATTTTGGAAAAGGGAGTATTCATTTCAGTCCACCCTCAGATGGAGCCGATTCCCATTCAGACTGGAGGATTTGTGTTGAATTTTCCTTTTCTCTCTGTGCCTCCAGTTTCATCTACCATCAAAAACAAGCATACATGCAACACATTACATACATTAACTGAGGTACTCGAACATGGCAACTGATGAAGACCTAGAGATGGTCCCTGAACGCCTTCAGTGGCAGATAACTGCCCCTGATGTGCTAATGCTAAGTGATGTGTGTACTATATTAAGATGGATAAAATTCAGACTGGATTTCCCTACAGGGATAATAAAAGATTCATTATTTCATTCATTATTTGAATTCATCTGCTTTATCCGTACGAGGGTCGTTGGAGCCTATTCCAGCTACTTACGGGCAAAGGCGGGGTTCACCCTTGACATGTCCCCAGTTCATTGCAGGGCTAACATACAGAGACAAACAACCCATCGCCCTTACATTCACATCTATGGACAACTAGATGAACTGATTAATCGATCAGTGCATGATTTTGGCTGGTGGGAAAAAGCCAGAGTACCAGGAGAGAACCCACACAGACATGGGGAGAACATGCAAAGTCCACAAAGAAAGCTCCCACCCCCATCAACACCCACTGATGAGGGTGGGAGCCCCCATCTTGCTGTGAGCCACAAGTGCTATGCACTACACCACCGTGCTGCTCAATAATAAAATAATAATAATGATAACAAAAAATTAAAAAGAGTTCATCTTATTGTACCATAACACTGGACAACTTGTGTAAAGAAAACAGTAGAAGAGGAAGTCAACTGGAAGCTACTGTAGACACGACAGCACAGCATTGTGGAGCTCTTCCTCTGTTTGTAACAAAAACCCACTATTTCCTATTTTTTCAGATATCATATAGTCATGAAAATAACCCAAATTCTACACACCACAACAAAACATTTCAGCATTATTCATCATCTGTCTCATAGAGTCCATCTGCAAACATGAGTCACTATTATTAAAGTACACTGATAGTACCAATGTAAACCTCTATTATATCTATCTATCTATCTATTTATGTGCATGTTTATCAGTCCCAGTTGTTTTTCTTTCATGTGCAGATACCACTTCACACTAAAGAAAGCTTTCACAGTTTCCATTTTCTGGAAATGCAAACAAAATAAACTGAATTCATCCCCAAGAGACAGTGGTAGATGTAGGCATATATCAATATATGATGCAGTGCGAGACTTTACAGCTTCACATGTCATCAGTGAGGAGGTTGATGGAGCTTTCTGGAAATCAATCCATAAATTCAGCTGTGGAGGTGCACAGTGTCGACCAGTCAAGTCTAGCCTGTGGTTTTCCGTCCCTGAGCTGAATAGCCGGTGCTACTTCTCTTATTTTGTGTGGGCAGCCTGCTCACCTTGTCCTTCAGGCCTTTAATGTTATACAGCCTGCTGAACGTGATGCTGAATGGATTCCTTCCATCCTCCTGTCCTTCTTCCACTGATGCCGTTTGCTTCTGGGGCTGAGAAGGAGGCTGTGGCTGCACATGAGCGTGTGTGTGAAGAAAAGAGGTCTGGGGTTTATAGTGTGGGGTCTGGTTCTGGGACTGTCCAGGTCTGGGCCGTGCTGGCACTGCAGGAGGCTGACGGGAGAAGGGGCTCTGCTGGCTTTGAGATGTTTCGCTTTGTCTCCGTCCTGTTGCAGAACCCGAAGTACTCCCTGCCACTGGAGCGGGTGGTCTAGGCGGTAGTCTGCGAGGGGATTGGGTATTATCGAAAACCGGGAGGCTGCTGTCGAATGCCTTGGTCTCTGTGTGGTTCAGCTGGCGGCCTCCCCATTGACGGGGACCAACAGGCTGGGTGGCGAACAGGGAGCGGGTGGGTCTAGGTGGTTGGGGTGGTCGCAGAGGAGAGAACACTCCAGTGTCCTTCTGCTGCTGCTCACATAGCAGAAAAGCACAGAAGAGGAGGGAGTGAGGTATACATCTTTATATGTCTTTAACACTTTCTCATATTGTATTCCATATGCGTGCTCGCTGCTTGTCTATGATGCTCTGTGAAACTTTTACACTCACAATCGGAGTCCCTAGCGAGATAAAAGCTCTGTTGCAAATGGAAAAGAGAGGTACTCGCGTGAAAATGTAATTCCTGCTTTGCTGTTACTTCTGTTAATATTGTATGAGTCAGCTGTGCTAAAACATGCCAACAACACCTCCCTGACTTGAATACAATATTATTAAGAGACAAGAAACAAGCGTGAACACGGGCCAAAACAGTGTAAGTTAAATTTCGGCAATAAAACGTGAGACTATCAATCTTTTACTGACACATTAATACTGCATCACTGTGAGTGCCTCTGCTTCATTAAAAGTGTTTCGCTTTAAAAGTCGTTGTTCGGTAAAGAGCAAGATTCGTGCTGTGAATACTTGACAGACAGACAGACAGGTTAGTGGGTGGATGAATGGATGAATGTCTGGAGGTCAAGAAAAATCCATCCCTTCTTTTGTCTGTCAGCCCCTTCTCTTTTCAGTCAGGATGAAAAAGTATTTAAAGATAGTTAAAATTGATAAACTGTGCTTACCCTTTAAATCACTGGTGTGGGCTGAACAGAATACTGCAAAGTGGTTACAAATTTAAAAAGTTAAAAAAACAAATGGTTTGGGTTAGATTAGCCTACACAGTATCTTTAATGATCATTTTAAATGATGATAACATTTATTTGGAATATCTAGATGGAAATGTTTGCTGTTGTACGGTTCATACCTTCTGTCCCTCAGACTCTCTGGGTGTTTGAAGCGTCTTCTCCACGCCGCTGGGTTTGAATCCTGCTCTGTCCAAGGTCTTCTCTGCATTTACGGATACTTTGTCTGCCCTCCCACCCTCAGAGATGTTCTTTGCTTTGACTTCACCGACGGACATTTGCATTGCCTCATTAGATGATTCTCCTGGAGCAGCTTCATCATCTGCTGCCTCTTGGTGGTTTAAGGCCTTCTTTCTTTTGGAGGCTTGAGTCTCTTTTACTTTATCAGCTGTCAGTTGCACCTCTGTAGAAGCTTTATTCTGTCTTAAATGCTCTGCTGATTTACTTTCCTTGCTGCCTCTCCTCTCCGTCCTCTGGGAATCTTTCTGTGTCTGGTTACTCCTCTCTGCCAAACTCCTCTTTCCATCCTGTTCCTTCCACTTTCCATCATTTATGGTTTTCTCCTCCTCCATCATTTTAAGTTTCTTCTCAGGTAAAGAAACCGAGGAGACTCCACAATGTTGAAATAAATTTCCACTCCTCGAGGTATTCTTGCCCAACATACTTGGAGCAGTGGTGGTGTTTACAAATGTCGGACTAGAATTGGCAGTGGTAATTGTTGAAGCATAGGAGCCATTTGTGTTGAGATCATTTTCTGTGTCGTTGCTAAAAGATGCAACTGGATCAAAAAATAAATCATGGAGAGGAGAGTCGCTGCATTCAAAATACTCCTCTGAGGTGGTGGAGAAAGTGGAGAAATAGCCATCAGGTGTTGGTGTTCGGAAGTCTGGAGTTCGGGATCGTGAGTCAGAGTTAGGTGAGTGTGGGGAAAATCCGTCGGGCGTTGGTGTGCGTGCAAGGGCAAAGAGTAGCCGTGTTTCTTTTTCAGGTGTGGGTGAACGTAAGTACGGTGTGCATGACTCTGAAAAGCCTAATGGCTGGGGGGTTTCAGGTGAATGTGGGATTCCCTGTGCTTTGGGTGACAGTAGGGAGTCTTGAACGGTGTTGTTTGTGTTATGTTTTGCAGCATCTGGTGAACTGTTGATATGGTGCGCTGTAGTGACCCCTGAGTGCTGACTTTGTGAATCTGCAGTAGATGTGCTGTCATCAGCTCTGTCTATGTGTATTCTGAATGTGGCAGAAACCGGACTGCGTTTGGCAGCATTTACAGAGTCCACAGTTCCCAATACACTTGTGTCCTTTACTTTCATTTCATTGTGTGATATTCTTTGAGGTCCATTTACTCTTGAAGGATTTGTTTTGTTTTGTGCCAGATCTTTGTAGTCTTCACTTAGCACTTTGCCAGCCTCTTTATGTCTCAGGGGTCGTACTTTGGCCAGTGGATCTACACAGTCTTCGATCTTTTTGGTGATATTGCTTTCAGTTGATGTTAAAGATGTATCTTGAATATTCGTGCGGTTTTCCTTTGGTGCATTGGTGGTAAATACATTAGACTGGACTTGCAGTTTGCTTCCGGGAGCTCTTTTTGTGTCTACTTTATCATTCCGCAGTCCAGCTGCTTCCTCGCTCTTCATCTCCTGGGAGGTCTGTAAATGAGAACAGTCTTTTCCTGTGTTCTCAGTGCCTTTTTGTGCATCTGTTTTGTTCCGCAGTTTTGGGACAGTCTCAGGTTCTTTCGTTGGCAGTGTGTGAACCACAGTGGCTACAAGAGACTCATTGTGGGAAGCTACGAGCTGTGTGCTAGTTAGGCTCTCAGGCCTCCGGACAACACTGATGTCTGGTAGATTCTGACCATTAGAGATATCGTTTCTGACCAGATGGACAGTACGACGTTTAGGGACTGGAGGAGCTGTGGTACACGTAGATGAAGACAGAGGATTAGTAGTAGAGGATGAAGACATGGTAGGAAATGAAGGGGTGGTGCTAATGGAGGCTAAAGGTGATACAGGAGCATGGGCACTGCTAGTCACGCTAGAGTGCATAGTAGTAGTACAGACCTGCTTATTGTCAGGAAGAGTCATTGGAGTGACAGGGTTACAGTGTAGGGAAGTGAAAGCAGAAGGGGCGGGGATTGGGTTGTGGATGTTTGAGGTTTGAGTTTTTACAGAGGAGTTGTGTGTGTTTGCGTGAACATCCTGTTTGGATGAATACGTATGCTGCAGCACCTTCTTTGATTGTACAAATTGTTCAGTATTTGCATTCAAGTCAGTGGTAGAAAGTGTTTGAGGACTTTTCAGGTCCAAACAGTGAACACTGTGCTCAAGTGTATGTTGTGTGTTTAAACTAGTTCTCGTGTGTGTTTGTGTTTTAGTGTCTGATTTTGGGAGGGGCTCTGTCTTCAGGCTCTTTGTAGGAACAGTTGGAGTTATGTGTGAAGGTGTCGCCTTTGAACTGGATTGTTGAGATATACTCTCATTAATGTTCGATGTAGTGTTGTGACCTGCACTATGGTTTTTTGTTAGAGTGCTTGGCTGTAGATTACACTCACTGTTGAGAGCCTTAACATTGATTTGTGATTTCTGTTCAGGTGCCTCTTGACTTTTAAAGCCTGAAGCCTTTAGAGTGAGAGGCGTTGAGATTGGTTGTACAACTGCAGCCTCTTCAGCCTTTGTTTTATCTTGTTTTAGATTCTCCTCGTTATTGGCGTCTATTTTTCGAGGCTTGGCGACTTCTGGCAGTGTTTCCCTGGGTGTGCTGATTGGACTACAGAACCTGATGGCTTGGCTGGTTTCGAACATCTCAGAGCGCTGCAGATGAACTTGAATAGGTTTGTTTGCATCTCGTACATTAATGAAGCCAATCACATCACTGGGTGGATCAGGCTCTGGCCAGGTAGGCAGGTATTCAATCAAATGTGCTTTCCCCAGATTAGTAAGTCCTGGATGAAGGGGAGGAGCTTCTTGTGTGACTTCTTTATCCCTCCTTCTCTTCTTTTTATTTGTTGCTTGGTCCTCTTGAGTCTTGGAGTTCATTGCATTCTGAGAGTCTTTAGGACTGTTGTTGCCAGAGGAGTCTGGGCTAGGGTTACAGGCAGCAACCAGAGCATATTTAGGGTTGTACAATTTCCGAACAATATCAGCTGACAGTGGGGCAACAGTTGCTTGTTGCAGAGGGGGATCGGGCTCAGGTTGCGGCTCTTTAGCGATATGTTGAAGGTTGACTGAGGTGGAGTTCATGTAAAGGAATCGAAATAGTAGATCGAATGTGTCAACCACCTGCCCTGTTAGTACGGTGATAAGATTCCTGTCCAGTCGGGAGGACATCCAGGTAAAGCTGTAGGACACAGAGTACAAAATATTAGACTGAAAAAACACACTAAGACATTGCAAGGCAGGCAAAATATTACAATATTTCATCTATGTAGTGACTGACATGTTGCAACCAACTATAATGATTTTCCCATTATGACATTAACATTAACATGCATCTGGGCAAACTAGTCATTAGTGGACAGCTCTAAGTGCAGGTCTGAGTGCATCCAAGACTCACTGAAGATGTATTAAAATCTGATCATTAAGACTGTATTAGGAAGTACTCAGGTTTGCATTTATTGACCACCTACTCAACATGATGTATGTAATGGCTGCATGTAGGATGTATGTAATCATTTGTGCACCAACAACATCAAACTTTTAATGTCTGAATAGGACATTAAAAGGACAAATTATTAGACCACCCCTTGTTTTCTTCAGTTTCTTGTTCATTTTAATATCTTGTACAACTAAAGGTACATTTGTGTTGACAAATATAATAGGAACAAAAATAGCTGATAAGAGTTTAATTTCAGAGCTGATATCAAACCATTTTCTATGGTTTTCTTGATAATAACAAAAACTTCACTTCAGTTCTTATATCAATATGTGCTGACAAAAACAGTGCTTATAGGCATTCCACCTTTTCTATTTTAGTTACATGGTACACACAAGAGTTAGTACTTGATTGCATAACTATTGTTTTGATGACTTTTGATGGTCCAATATTTTTTCCCTGACAAGTATATTATACAAGTATATTAAGATTATTTATTACTGTATATTATTAATTATTATTATTATTAATTAATTAATTAATTAATTACATTAATGCCAAATTTAGTGGAGAGTGATGATTTGTTTATAGAACATAAAACTGATAGAAATGTGCAACAACAGGCATAATGGTCAACAGTAATGAAAAAGTAGCAACAGATTTTCCGTCTCATTAAATGGAGATGGTTTTATTGATTCCACAAAATTATTGTTAATGTACCAACTCGGTACTGTGTCAAATACGCCCTACGCAACATTGCCTGGGATTCTGGGTAGTCAAAACTAGTCTGTTTTGTATTGTCTGAAGAATCTGCAATTATTTACATATGGATTCACTAATTAACCCACTAGCATCTTCCAACAGAAAAACATGATCCAATGATATAACTCAAACCCATTAATTAAATGTGTAACTTAAATTTCAAAGCCAAACTAAACAGATCATTATCAAGTTATTTCATACTTGTAAACAGGGTTTAGTTACAACCTGTTTGTCTAGCATGAAGAAAAGATTACCGAACCTTTAAGGATGGAGTACATTCTTCTACATATCTCTACGTGCCACTGTCATAGAAACAAAGCCAGGTGGAGCACACAGAGATAATCTATCTCTTTCAACGTGTGTCTCTTTATGTTGTTCTCACACTCACGACTGACCTGTATGAGCCCGACACAGCTTTGTCTCCATCGACGAACATGAATCTGTGTCCCAGCCGCCCTTTGACCTTGGTGCATGACCGAGTGTGGAACTCCGCCCCTATTGAGCAGCGGACTCGGAGATTCTGGACCACACACAAACACAGTGATCAATCATTTCTTTGGTCAACTTAATACACAAACGGTAAAACGTTTTTTGAACAGCCACATTTTTCCATTGCTAATGTCATTGACAATGCGGTGAAAATGATGCTATTTAATATCTCCGTGTACTGAGAAATTAAAGCATAGAACAAATAAACAATTGAAGTTAAAAAAGAAATCTTGGAATATATTTATAAATTGTAATATTTGTAAAGCACTTGCTCGGGAGGCACGTGGCATTTAGACTATAAATGTGTCTCGACCATATCTTGTGATGGATTAATTTCCTATCCAGACGTTATATACTCTGATCACTCAGCACAACAGAAACTGGAGATAAGTATCCAATAAGCTACTTGGAAATTGTGTGCCTTAGAGGCATTTATGAACCATAATTAGGTCTCTGTGTGCACATTTGTGTATTGTAGAGGGTGAAACACGTGATATTGTTTATGTTGAAGTGACAAATGCTTGTTAGACATAAATGAACCTTGATTAAACTCTACACTTAAACACTAATGGTGGATAATTGTACTTTAGGTAGCACACATTTTCATAAGTAATTACACTAACCACAGCCAGTCTAAGCATAGCTATTAAGTTTGCACAACTAATAACGTCCTATGGTTTCTGATTTAATCTCTGTTTTGCTGTGACTTGATTTGCAGCTACATGGACAACAAGAGACAAGCTCACCCACACCATTGCCTTATTATCAGGACTATCCTGGGTGCTGTTTGTCTGTATACTCCCCTCTGTCTGATAGAATGTGGTATGTAATAATAAACACATATTTTGACAGCCACCAGCGACCAGCAGTGTCTACTGACCTAAAATCTATGCCATAATACTGGAAGGTCTCAAGTGTGTGTGTGTGTGTGTGTGTGTGTGTGTGTGTGTGTGTGTGTGTGTGTGTGTGTGTGTGTGTGTGTGTGTGTGTGTACAATGCTGAGAAATTCAGACATTTTTAACTGACCAATTTGGTACCTACAGTTGAGGAACAGTTCCATCTCCACATTAAATAGAGCAAATTGATAGAACCTATATTTTGGGAGATAGTTATTTTGAAATACAATAGCTTTACAATCATGTTATGTTGCCCATGACAGTCGACCAGAAGCACAGTACCACACTGCATGATGGGAAATTAAGTTAAAATCAGGAACAATGAAACCTGAAACTGCCACATATAACATTTGGATTGAGAAAGTGAGAGAAATCTCTCAGATGTAGCAAATTACTGATGCATCTATAATTCAGGGAGAACCATTTAAGAAGAGATGGAGTTCCATGATTAACCTTTTAATGCAATAAGCATTCAGAAGTGCTTATCTACATGTTTTGTTTTGTTGTTGTTTCTTTATTCTGTTATTCATGTTTCATTTAATCAATATCTACTACAAATAGCCTTATTTTTTTTATATATGCCATATAGGGAAGCTTGATTAGATAGGTTTATGAATGTAAAATGTCTTGTATATTTGTATGAGTAGAACTAAATCAAAATTAAGAAAAAACACAGTACAAATAAACAAAAAACCCCAGGAACAACACATTTGCTAACTTCAGTCCCTAAAGATATCTGTAATAATATGACCCATGGTCCCATGGTCCAACACAATAGTGTTGAATAACTTGAACCACGAGTCCTGCCATTGGATGTGAATATTTCAGCTAAAATGCAGTTCCTTAGCCTTTCAGTGGTATTAGATATGACCAGTTTGGATGTTCAGGGGCTCCATAGTGAACACTGTCATCTTCTGCAGCATTCACTAAAAAAAAACATGTAGTTTGACAGTGATTATAAACACTTTTATACAATCAGCTAACAAAATATTTGATTGAAAATGCCATATTCACTTCAGTTTGATCTGTTACAATACAATAACTTTTGCATTTGAAGTAATAAGCAGCTATAAACCATTTAGGAAAGGTTAAAAATAGGGAAATATTGATTTGGAAGTAAACAGAGATAAATAGTTGTCGGTCTTTAAAGGTTAAATACAGATGTCTTGCAGGGTTCAGGTCTTCAGTTTAGTCCTGTCAATGCTGTCGTTCAGAATCACAAATACAAATA
>JAPTYR010000030.1:12076833-12088948 GCA_029814505.1 Siphamia roseigaster | reverse complement strand
CATGTAAATGTGAGCTGGTATGACAATAAAGTTCCTTGATTCCTTCCTTGATACTGACCAAGTAAACTCATGTCTCTCTGAAGAAAAAAATCCACTATAACATACACACACAAGTAAGAAATAATACTACTTACCCATCCAGGTAATCCACCGGTCTGAAATTTTATTTCAGGGGACATTTTTATTGTCTTTATAATTGATTAAAACTGTGAAATGTGTGTCCACTACAGAGGACAAAAATGCATTGCTAGGTGTCAGGAGGTGAAAGTGCTTGTAAAGTCTCTCTGTTGTCTTTGAACAGACTCTCTACCTGCTCATCAAGGACTCCGGCAGCACTTACTGTATAGAACAAATTTATTTAATGCAAGAGTTAAAGAACGTTGACCTTGTTGTGTACATAGCAAATGCTGTTAAGGTTAATAATCAAATAAAGTTGTTCTTTACACCAAGTGCTGCTGGAGTCCTTGACCTACTGTATGTTTGTCTTCATCCCCATATGCTTTGGCTTTTACTTTAGATTGTTTTTAGGGCGGTCAAGGTTGGCGGTTAGAATTGTCCCACTCTGTCCTCGTCGGTCTGTTGTGTCCTTGGGAAAGACAGTTGACCATCCTCACACTGGTGTACTGTACAAATGTATAAGAATGTTTGGTGGTGGTTGGAGGGGCCGTTTGGCGTGAATTGGCAGCAACACTTCCATCAGTCTGCCTCAAGGCAACTGTGGCTACAAACGTCATTTACCACCACCAGAGTGAGAATGTGAGAGCAGATGAATAATGATTTAATAATGTCAAGTTAAAACTGTTAAAAATTCAATTAAGAAAAGCAAAATAGGGGTTAACAAATCTATTTTCTCTTGTGTAAACATGGGCTTTATGTGAATACTGAGATATATTGGTTTTTCTTCCCTTTCATTTTTACTGCTCCAATTGTATTTATCTTCATACATGTATTTTTTTTTGGTTTGTTTTTTCACTCCGTTACCCCAAAAAAAAGCAAAAAAAAAAAAAAAAAAAAATCAAGGGATTTGGGTGCCTTGATGACCACTACAGGAAATCTAATCCAGTGGTTGACGACCTTTTTGACTCTATTTTAACATAAAACATTTCTGGTGACCCCAGACATTCAAAACTGAAACTTTTTTTGGGTGGTTTGTTTTGCTAAAACTTATTTGTTTTTGATCATGTAATACTTTTCTAAACTATGTTGCAAATAAATGTTAATTTTAGAGGACATTTTTTTCTATTTTCTATGTAATGTATATTATTATGAATGGAGGCAGAAAAGCCAGGTGTAGATTATGGCACAAAGTGAAAGTGATATTTTTCTTGTTCAGGATATGTACAGTCAGTCCAGCTTTTATTTACAAGGATTTTTATTAAAGGGCTTATATCATGCTTTTTTAAGCATGATATAAGTACACTGAAGAATGGATTTCTCAGACATGAACACTCAGAGATGTGTGAATGGAGCAAAATACCACTTTGGGGAGGGGGGGGTTGGTGAGGAATTAACATTATAATACGCTTAAAAGCTCAAAAAAGTCGATTTTGCATGATATAAGCCCTTTAATACTAAAACAATACTCAAACTAACTCAAACTGAATTATGAAACAGCTGCAGCATCTGAAACTGACCATATTTGACAGATAAACAGTATCACAGTGATTCAGTTTAAGCTTCACAGTTGTCATGTCTTTTATGGATTGTGATTGTCTCTGTTAACTCATGATATATGTTTTATTAGTAATTGAAGAAAGAGAAATTTATCAATTACTAGAAATTTCAGGTGACTCTATTTGAATTCCAGGCAACTCCATGTGGAGTCCCAACCCCAAAGTTGAAAGACACTGATCTAATCCATTATTAATAATAATAACAATAATCATTATTATTATTATTATTATTATTATTATTATGTCTGCCAGAGGAGGTTATGTAATCACCAGGGTTTGACTGTCCGTCTGTTTGTTTGTTAACAACATAACTCGAAAAAGTATGAATGGATGTTGATGAAATTTTCACAGAATGTCCGGAAGGGCACAAGTAACAAGTGATCAGATTTTGGGGGTGATCTGGACCACTGTTTACCGCCATTATTGAAAAATGTAATTTCCCCCATATCTTCAGAACTATAATAGATAGAAAGGCATTTTTAGAGTCTCGGGATATGATTTCAGGCTCAAGGAATCGGAAAATGATAAAACTTAAATCATAAAAATACAAGTTTAGTGACCATATGGAATGGTGGAGGTCT
Source organism: Siphamia roseigaster (assembly GCA_029814505.1). Taxonomy (NCBI): domain Eukaryota; kingdom Metazoa; phylum Chordata; class Actinopteri; order Kurtiformes; family Apogonidae; genus Siphamia; species Siphamia roseigaster. Next base: position 12,086,694 of record JAPTYR010000030.1, on the reverse strand, counting down.
GTGCTCTGAGTTCTTTTCTAGTTATTATTATTATTATTATTATTATTATTATTATTATTATTACATGCAAAATTATTTCAGTAGTTTGCGACCCGTGTCATGTTCATGTCTCGTCTCCATCATGTATTTCTATGTACCTTAAATCCATAGGGGCAGGTGCAGCGGTAGTAGTGCACAGGGTCGTTGGAGCAGGTGCCGTCATTCTTGCAGGGGTTGGACAGGCAGGGCTCACACTTTGCCTGGATACTCACATCCACTGGCCCTATCACACAAACACATCGATTCACACATGCAAACACATGCTTACAAAGAATACACACCATGACCACAATTAGCTTTATCTGACACGTAATACATATCTGACAAGTCACACAAGTCAACATGGGTTCGCACACTCAGACAGCTGCACACAACCAGGGACCTGCAATCATCTTGTGTTTTCAAACAGCTTATGAGGCTGCGGGGTTTTTGTTTTTGTTTTTCCACCTTCAACATCTTGAGGAAAACTGTATTTTCCTGCATTAATCTGTGATTTATTGTTAGGAAGGTGCTGAAGAAATTCCTGAATGTGTGTGTATATGTTAAAAAGGTTCAAAGATATTTATAAGTGCAATAAATTATTAAGATGAAAAGAGCTTTAGCAGGACCTTAGCATGCACAACAGACATATAAATCCCTCACTTTGACAAAATACAAACTTCTAACATCCGGGATGAACAATGCTGGTCAGAACACGAGGGTTAAAAGGGAAGATAAATGGTTCAGTCTGGCAGGGGATCAGAGGACACAGAAAACTGGGCTGGGACTGTCTGGAGGAGCTGGGGGAGAAAAGACTGGACGGGAAGTAGTGGGATGTGATTGGCTACTTTACCTGGCACCAGAAAACCACAAGGCCCCGGGACTTCTACAGTGCGTGTTAGATTAGGTTAAAAATAAGTTTCAGTCACGTGTTCAGAGTTAATGTAATATCAAAAGGTTTAAGGGTTAGATAGAGTCAGCAGTCAGACGGATTTTACAATAAAATAAGGTAAAATCAAAATCATACAAATCAAATCTATGTTGGAATCTTGTGTTCTCCTCTGGGAATTACATTAACAAAGTGTGGGCGCAGTTTAGTTTTTTCTTATAGTTAGGTCTGTACATGTTTAGAGTTGAGTGGTGACTTAATAAATATTGTGCTATACAACACGTCAAAAATGCTGTAATGTTTTGCAGCTAATGTGTTTTGTCAGAGTGAATAGCTATTATTAACAATAAAGAAGGACATAATACTGTATATCCTCCTGAGACCCAGCAACCGTCCACTACAAAAGACAGTGCATCAAAAAAGAATCAAAAATGTGTCTGGAAAATTGTTGTTGGATGTTATTTATTGGATAAAAATGCTTCTGAAATGCTTGTGAAGTGACAGTTAAATCAACTAAAAAAAATCTTATATTTCAACAATTGTTATTTTGAGTTCATACAGAACCAATATATGAGAGAGAAATACATGAATAAATATTTCCTCATTGGATTCAACCTGCAGAATGGTACATTTTAAGTTTGTTTATTAGACATTGTACAATATCCACTGATAATGATAATTCTATATATGTGAATATTGAATCCAATGTTCATTTGACCATTCTATACGTAACTAATGTACATTTACTGTACAGTTCAGTCAAACATGCTTCATTTTAATGTTGCCTTCTAAATTTCAGACTTTGAATATATGTATTGATATTAAAAGCATAACCACAGAATGAATCTGTAACTATAGTTAACTCATTCACTGCCATTGACATGTTTTGGCGTCAATTCAAATCCAATCATTGTCTGCCATTGAGGCTAGAAACATTTTCCCCCACTTGTAAGAAGAGAATTATTCAGTATAGTTTTATTTCAAACTCATCAAAACATCAAGGCATCATCCAACATGGTCAACAACATTTTCTGCACTCAAAAAGGAGTGAGACAAAGTATAACTTATGGACTCCATATCCCCTTTTTACAAACTAACAATCATTTCAATTCTGCTTACTTTGCTTTAACACACTTTTTTTTCTGTCTATTTATCAGTAAAAGAAAGCATCCATACAAACCATTTGCATATTCTTTTTTTTACTTAATCTCACACAATCCAATTTTACATAATCAACTATTTTTTAACATAAAGTATATTTATATTCACTTTAAATCTGCTACAAATATAGTGTAAATATATAAGCAGAGTAATACAGTAGTTTTCACTTTATTTAGATGGGTGCCATGTTGATGTAGTTCTAGAACTCAATACTCTGTGAGTCTGTAAAATCAGTCAAAATTCTGTAAAATACCGGGCAGTGAATGAGTTTAATGGCTGAAATAGAGAAGGAAGAAGCTGAGCTCATATTGTCAAACCCTAAGTTCATGTGACTTCAGCCAGTGCATACAGTCTATCACAAAGAATAGGTCAGTTGTGAAATTATTTATAAAGGAACAAATACTAAACAAGTATTCCTGTCTATTGTTACTATTATACCTGGGAATTCTTCTTAAAGTTTGTGATGTTTTCATAGTGTTTGATATTTAGTTCCATTCTATTTTATAGAACCACTCTACAACATGAAATGCACATCTTTAAAAGATTTGTTCTTGTGAAATGTTTCATATTTAATTCCTCTATAGTCATAACCACCCTCTATGTCTCTGTCCTCTGTGACAGACTGAAGAGAGACATGATGTATAAAAACAGGAAAACCCTAGAACCTAGTTATTTCATCCCACTCACGTCATTCATACATGAATCACATTGTACTCCACTGCTGAGAAATGGTGATACAGAATGATAAACAAGTCAATGAACAATCAAATGGTGAGTGAAAAAGTAAATGGTGATGTGATGTCACCCTGTCTTGCCATCATCACCCACGCAATGGTTTCCATGGAAACGGTGTAATCATTTCCTAACTCAGACACAGCCACACAATGAATAGCAGAATACACTTGAGACTACCTTAATGCCAGTTGTTAATGTCAGTTAGTCTTGTGTCTTTATTTGTTGACCTGCAGTTTGTACATGTGCTCACCACAGCTTCATACAGTGATGGTTTGGAGTCTCACGTGGTGGTGATATTAACCCGTATTTTGTATCTGTCAGCTACTTCTCCCAATATGGGTTCAGAGCTGGAGCAGGCCAGACCCCAGACCAGTGGAGAAGAGGAACTCCAGCTGCAGCTGGCTCTAGCCATGAGCAGAGAGGCTGCAGAGCAGGTACACCAACACCTCTGAACATTACACACGGATCCATCCTTGTTGTTGAGTTTTTTCATAAAATGTGCATGCTTGTATTTTGCAGAGATTTTAGATTAGTTCTGTAGAAATTAGTATAGTTGATTTGACAGGAGAATCCGTTCTGTTCATTTGTTACATGATTACATTTAATGACATTACAGATGCGTTGCACATTAATTCAATTCAGTTTTCTTTAGTATCAATACTTAACACACCCTTAACCACTAAAACTATGTACTTCTCTACTTCCTAAATAATATTGTTTGCTTTAACCAGTTTGTTGCATGTCCTAAGTGTCTTTCCCTTGTGTCTGTGTTCAGGAAGAGCGTATTCGCAGAGGGGATGACTTAAGACTACAGATGGCCTTGGAGGAGAGTAAGAAAGAAGGGCCAGGCTCAGCAAAACTGCCTAAGAAGAAGAAAGAGGTAAAATAAATAGATACATGGAGATTGAATTGAGTCACTTTTCTTTTATCATAGCCGTGGCCCTGAAATAGCCTTGTCACTTTCCCGATCCTCTTATTCTGCCTGACCGTGTCTGCTCCCACAGTCGCTGTAATGAAGCCACTAACTGGCAGAAGACTGCCTCATTTACTCATCGTTATTCTGCATGAATAGCTGACTGGCTGACTTTGGGAAACACAGAGCTTTAAGTGATGAAGAAATAGGGTCTGCATAACTGCAGCCCATGTTTTGTCTCAGAACATAATGACGTGACCACCATCTGTGTATTTGAACAGTATTTGTGCTGTAGAGGATAATGACTGGCCAACATATGGCCCTTTGTTCCTAATAGCCCATATCTATTTCTATTTAATCTTTACTTATCCCACTGCCTCTCTGTTCCACTGTTTCCTTGTCTCTCTTCCAGCCTCAGTCGTCTTTGATGGATCTGATGGATGTCCCAGAGCCGAGTTCTAGCACTGACCCTTGGGGTGCAGGGGCTGGGGCCGGGGCCGGGGCAGGTGCTGCGGCTGCTTCAGCAGACCCCTGGCAACCCTATGGTATAGACATGCTGAAAATGTCTACATGTATCTGTTATGCACAGTGATTGTGTCTGTCGTGTCTCTTGCCTATCTACAGCAGTGGGACTCTTTGTTGAATAGGAATGTGGCTCCACTGGTCCAACTGCATTATTTCACACTGGTACTGAGTCAGGAGGGAGGAGGATTTCACGAGGGGAAAGAAGTGAAGGGACACCAGCTCAGGGAAAGAGGATTTATGTAGTTGGTTGCTTTAATGCTGAACTGGAAGTGAGGGCATTAAGCTCAGCTGTAGTCGTGTGTTAGTTCACATACCCATTATCAACCTGCATGTATATCATCCCTCTTTGATTTGGTCTCCTGGTTCCTTTCTCCTCCTCCTTTCCAATTCTTTTCAGCCCTCCAGACCTAACCAAACCCTCTCCCTCTCTCTCTAGTCTCTGTCCCTAAGCCAGCAGCCCCAGTGGATCCATGGGGCACTCCCCCCTCTGTTCCCCCCATGAAGAGCAGTGACCCTTGGGCACCGAACTCTACCCCTGCCCCTGACCCCTGGGGCTCAGCAGCGAACCGCCCCAAGACCTCCAACACAGGTGACCGGAGAAGACGTCACATACAGTCAGCATGTAGTTAGTTTATTCACATGGACTGATGAGTTTGTGTAATCATTCACAGTTGGTTTCCATTTGTCTGTGTGTGCTGTGTTAATTGTGTAAATTGTGTACTCGTGTATCATTGTCTTTTGTGTATGTGTTGTCCCCCTCCAGGAAGCTTTGACCTGTTCAGTACTTCCAATGGTACGTCCAAAGAGGACTTCTCAGAGTTTGACAGTCTGCGCTCCTCCTCCTCTGTCCCCACTGGTACTCACCCTGTCTTTGTCTTTCTAATGACATGGAGTCTGTGTTGTTGTTGTCGTCGTCCACCCCCACCCCCTCCCCTGTCTGAAAATTGCCAATTTGCAGATACAGTGTCTCTGTCTGTATATGTGAACACCACCAGACCTGAACAAACTTATTAAGCTAATGCTTTTCCATCACAAATACAGTAAATGTCCCACTCATCATATCTCATGATGGAAAATAGCTGTTTGTTCTGGTCCGGTTTCAAATCACCGTGGTGTAATCTGACACAGCTTTTATGTGTGCATCGCTAAATACATTATTAGACCTGCAGCATCCAGTTCACAGTATCCCTCTCAGATCACCACGTCATACTTTACTCAGGAGTCTTCAAAGGCTGTAAATCTAACTCTGCATTTAGATATGCATGTGAGAGGGTTTCTGTGAACAGCCTACTGCAGGGCTAAGTGTTTTTCTGATGTGGTTTTGTAGTCTGGGTGTGGGAAGGTGACATTGGTGTCAGACTTTTGCTCTTAACTCAACACATACTGCTCTGAGTCAAAGGCTCGGCGAGAGGAAGTACAAACACTGGCAACAAAAGTTTTCTCACAGAGGACAGCGTCTACAGAAGCACTAAGTCACCCTGTCATTCAGCGAAGGTCACTTCAGCGAAATCACAGAAGGCCTGCACTTAGAAGACTTTTTGGTTGCAGTACATCTCAGTTTTTGACGTTTCCTCTTTATGGGTGTTTGCTGGCATGCTGGCTCTGTGTGGTTTAATATTTGAGTACTTTAATGAATGTCTCTGCTGCAAGAAACAAACAGCCAGTCTGTCTGCCTCTAAGATGCTAATAAGAGTGTCTTCTTTTTATTGCACAGTCAGAACAATTTTACAGATATTTTTGAATGCACATGTGCAGGGGGTTACACATTTTAGTATAAGGGAGTTGACAAGTGAGATGTTAGATTTTGTTACTCTAAATTAACAGGTCTTGGTGCTTGTATTTTCAAGGTCGGAAAAGTGCTTGAATTTTAGTTATTTATTTCTTGTTAATAATAACTCTGCCAAGTTAGCTATCAAGCCAAAGCCACTTACAGAAAGGCGATATATTTTGGAAAATAAAACTTAACGTCAAAAAAGAAAATTACTCTCGTATTCTCAGGTCGACTCCAGGTACATTTTTGACTTGGTCTTTAATGTGATGCGAGTGTGTCATCAGAATGCTAAGTGGGTTCCCTTTTTTGTGTTCTCTTTTAATTTCTAAACATATTTGCTATAATTAAACACAATTTTAAAGTTTATAGCAAAATACAACATACATGATTGTGATAAAAAGTGAAAATAATCAGGGTTCCAGCAAAGTCTTAAAAAATCTTGAATTAACATAGCTGCATTTAATACTTTACAGCTGGGTATGACTTCTGTCACTAAGTTTTCATCAAATCTGTAAAACCCGAGTCATAGCCCGAGTAAGGATCGATTGGTGATTGCCGAGTTAGCGATAATTTGTTCCTAATTTCATTATAAACTACCAGGTTGGAACGGGTGGAACTGAGTCGACTGTTACTTTCTTTGCCAGGTTGGACATTTCCCAGACACATTTAGTTTATGGCAACATAACCTAAGACCTACCATATCAAATTTAATTCCTTTTAAAGACTTTCTTAAAGTGGCAGATGATGTCCGACTCCAAATTTTCATAACTTCTATAAAACTCGAGTCGTAGCACAAGTATCAGGCATCAGTTGGTCTTTCTGTTCATAAGCACCTGAATAACTACAGAGTAAAATAAAAACTTGAAAGGGTGTGGTCTCTTCCTGGATATCTCCATCCATAAAACATGAGTATGAAAATGATGTGAGTCATACTACAGCATTCAGTGACCTCATCCTATCTCAGTCTGAATGAAAGATTACGGACTAACACAGAACTCTTCAGATGAGTGAAAAGGATATTTTGTGCTGTTTTCCCTTAAAAGGCAGAAGGTGACATATTTCGTTTCTTTGAGGAAACATTCCAGTAACTTTTCACTTTTATTTTACTTCACACTCCTGCTCTTTGTTCCTCAGGTGACGGGGGCATAGCTTCTTCTATTCCCTCCCAAGCCAGTCTTGCTAGCAGTGGTAGCTTGGACCTCTTCGACCCTTTGCCCACCTCCACATCTACATCTATGAACCCTACCAGGAAGACTCCAGAGTCCTTCCTGGGTCCAAATGCCGCCCTGGTCAATCTGGATTCCCTAGTGACCAAACCAGCTCAGCCCGCACCAGTCGTTAACCCATTCTTGGCTTCCACAGGTGGGTTTGGTAAATGTCAATAATGCTGATAGATTTTGTTGTGAACAGGACGTCAGAGGTGTAATCTAAATTAAGATAACAGCTGTAACTTTACTGATTAGGAAACTGTTGGCTGGGCTCAGTAAGTGGCCTGAACACAAAGGTCAAATGCACCCATCATGCACTGCTTGCAGCTGATAAATTGACCCTGTCTCTCCTACTTGATTCTCTTTGAATACAGTGGTCCCTCATTTATTGCTGGAGTTATGTTCTAAAAATAACCTGCAATAAGTGAAATCCACAAAGTAGTCAGCTTTATTTATTTATTTACAATTGTGTTTTAAGGCTTTAAAACCCCTCACTGCACACTTTATACAGTTTTCTGACAGGCATTAACATTTTCTCTCATTTCTCTTGTTTAAAAGTTGTACACATAATAAATTATTAATAGTAACTCACATATTGTTGGGATCCAGCGAATGTCCTTTTTTCTGCAGTCACTGATCCATAAAGCTAAAGCAGACTCCATCCTTACCATGGTCTTGTTGTGGACACTTACAACCCTTTCTACGTCCTTGTTAAAACTTATTGCTACTGTCGTTCTTATATTATTTTCCTCCTTTATGTAACAAACTGAAGATTAATTTATTCCATAATGGCTCCTACAGCTGCGTAACTCCTACCTTCCTTCAGCCTGTCCAAAAGTCCCTACTTTTTCTGCGATGGTTAGCATCTTCTTCTGCCTTTTGAGTTCCTTTGACAGCAGGTGCTTTTGTCAGTACAGAACTTTTCGTCGACAATGTAGGTTTTAGTGGGGAGAAAACTGTCAGACATACAGAACTTCAGAGTCACGCTGCTAGCGATCAAACTTTTATGTAAATTTGGCAAAGCCGAACGCATTCTGTACTGTACAGGAGACACGGCACGGAGGAGAGTGATTGACAAGGGTTTACAGTCCCTTAGCCAATCAGCACGCAGAATACAATGCGTATTCAATTGCACAAAAAAAAAGGCTGTGAAAGGTGAACTGCATTATAGCGAAGGACCACTGTGTTGTTCTCTTACTGTGTATTTGCTTTTCCATTTATCTTGGTAATGATTGAATGTATTATTGCTAAAAGTTGTAACCTTCTCACCTTTAACACTGGAATACTTCTTTACTCTTGCCTCTTATCATGTAATCTACCTTGAAACTCCATATATTTGTATATTTACGCAGGTGGTAACGCTCCAGCTCCAGCGCCCCATGCCAACCCCTTCCAAGTGACCCAGCCAGCTCCCCCCACCCTCAACCAGATGCGCGTCAGCCCCATGCCCTCCGGTTTTGGCAGCATGGCCGAGCCCATGTCCATGGCGTCCGTGTCTGCACAGCCCATTACCATGGTCCCCCTGGCGGGAATGGCCCCCATGGGCCGCGTGATGCCCGGCATGGGGGTCGGCCCCGTGGGAGGGGGGACCAGCGTTGGGATGAGCGCAGGCATCCCGGCATCCATGTCAATGCCGCAGCCCCTGATGAGCATGCCCCCCCAGGCCGGGGCGCAGCCGACCGGAACTACCAACCCCTTCCTTTTGTGAGGGGATGAGTCGGGGATGAAGCGCCCCAGAGCGACCTCTCCTCTCTCTCGCTCTCTCTGTCTCTCTCTCTCTCTCTCTTCCACTTTGGCTCAATAAGAAGCTTCAACATGAACAAGGAGATGTCTTATCCCATTTATCCCTTTATAACTAACCCCGAGCCAGGTCCCAGCTCCAGCCTGGCACCTTCCTACTGTACCTTACCAGACTCTTTTTCTTCCTCACTCTCTATAAATGCTTCAAGCTGCCTACCCCTGTGTGTTCCATACTGATCTGATGATGACGAAGATGAGGATGGCCACAAACAGACTAGACTTCCCGAGCAGTAGTGGTGTTTACAGTTTTTCCACGGAAGCAGGACAGGATCCGGTCTCTCCTCCTTTCACTCTCTGGCCTCCTCTCCCTTCCTTCCTGTTCTCTTTTGTGGAGGAGTGACAGGAGAGTCTGACTATACTAACGCCAGGATCTGATCTCTACGCTAGAGCTAATCTTTTATAAGCCCCATCAGCTAGTGCGAGTGTGTTTGTATGTGTATGTGCACATCTCAGTACTTTTACACTGTGTATATTCCAGTGGGAAACTCACACTGGAGTAGGAATGAAAGAGATGGTCAGATGTGTTTATACTTTTGTGTGTTTGCGTGTTACTAAGCAGGGATTTTGCACAATATTTGCTTTTGGTTTTTGTTTTCGTTTCTTTTCTGCGACTGTTGGGCTTCACCGTCACACCTTAGCTTAGGGATGGAGGCTCGCCGCTTAAAACGATCCGGACAACACACACACACTGCCTCGACTCTCGGTACCACGCAGTCACAACTCCCAATTCAGTCGTCGCTTCCTTTCGACTCGGACCGTTTACCCAACCCTCCGCATGAACTTTGACCGCCAGGGATCGCGGACACTAATCGGAGAAGATGACCCCCCTGTTGTAGGAGTC
>JAPTYR010000030.1:11185340-11195362 GCA_029814505.1 Siphamia roseigaster | reverse complement strand
TAGCATGTCAAGCTAGCGCCCTTGGAAGGCAGATGGAGGTATGAGGAATTAAATGGTGTATTCATTGTGTTAATTAATTAATCATTTATTTAAACATTAGATTTATTATTTTATTGTTAGTTTTGTTTTTTAATAAGACACTATGGTTTTGTATTTTGTTTATTTCATAGTTTTCACGGTGTCAGCAGAAGGCATAACAGCCAGTCATCATAAAATAAAGAACACCAGTCGAAGCTCTCTGCGTGTCGCGTAATAATTCCAAGTGGGCCGCTACAGTGAAAACTCCTTGTCGGCGACCAGTGAAAGTTCCCCGGCTACAACAGACCTACAATCTCCGTGGAGAAGCTGACGCCCTTGTACCTGAGATTCATCAACCGACCAACTGACTCCGCCAACTGACTCTGCTCGCGCCTACATCCTGCTCAGGCAAGATTAGACCGAACTGTGCACTAAAGGTAAAACTACGGATACTGAAAGGACACATTGAGTGTCAAGGAGCAAAGGAGACTATATACACACAATCGTACAATGGAACTGAAGTGCCCTGAATACTCACATTATTTGAGGTCAAAGCAATTTGTTAACTGAAATTAATGACTCTTAAGGTGATTGTTTCATATGTTTATGAACAATATTTCATGACATGTCTGTTTATCAAAGTGTCTAAAGGTTGAAGCTCTATAGCTATTAATGTCTACAGTGCTCATTTATGACATTTTGATTGTTACTGTTTTATGCTAAATCACCTTTGAATGTCCATACTTTGTGAATGCTTGATATGGTATTGCTCTGTGGTGGAAGATAACTGCAGCTTATAAGTGTAGTTTCAAGCATAGGACAGTCAAAGTCTACAAGTGAAATAGAGCAGTAATAAATAAATAAAAATGTCACTCACAGCAGGGAAAACAGACAACCCCATAGACATGCCACTCAAGTCTAGCTCACGTGAGAGAAAACTAACAGAGAAAGGCCAAGAGATGCAGAAACAAGATGCCAAAAAACATGACAAAACATTTAACAAAGCTTATAACTATTGGAAAGTGACAGCAAGGGAAACAAGGACAAAACTAAAAACCCTCTGCACATTAGAAGACCTCAACGAATTACAGCAAGACATTGAAACAAAGCACGACGCTGTAAGACAGCAATATGAACCTATTTTACGGAACACTTGCATCACGCCTGAGATTGTCAACAAAATGGATGCCTGTGTTACACTAACAAAGGAAATCTGTAACCTAATAACTAATCGCCTTGAAAATATTAATGAAGATTATAATAATCAACTTGAGAAAGAAAGAGTCAGAGCAACTTTAAATAAAAATGAATATGGCTCTGTCTTTGGTCACACAATAACTGAAACTACAAGCTCATCGGAGTCATCAGAAGTACCAAGCAATCACTCTGGAACAAGCAGTACTCACAGCAGTAGAGTAGATGCAGAAGCAGAGCTTGCTGCTAAGATGGAGCAATCAAAAGCCATGGGAGAAATTCAAACGCAGCAAGCACATGTTCACAAATTAGAAAATGAATGGAAACTAAAAGAAGCAAAAATGTTGTCCGAAATGAAACTAAGAGAGGTTGAAATGCAACAAAAGCTGGAGCAAGAGAGAGCAAAACTGCAGCAGTTACAAGCAGAAAAAGAAGTCGCTATAGCAGCAGCTCGTGTAAGAGCATATGATAGTTTTGAAGGTTTTGGTGATCATAATGAAGAAATCAATAACAAAACTAACTTTGCTTGCTACAGAAAACTGAAAACTGAATCTCCATTGAATCCAGATGCCCCATTGTTCCAACCTTGCCAAGCAACTTCTGAAAAGACAACTCAAGAGTCAGTCAGTCTAGTACAGGCAATTGCTAGTTCTTTGAGCCTGAATCGCTTACCAGTCCCTGAACCCACCATGTTCAGTGGTGATCCTTTAAGATTTACAGATTGGAAAATGTCATTTATGACTCTTATTGACAGAAAACCCCTCCCCGTAAGCGAGAAGATGTTTTACTTAAAAAATTATCTTGTTGGAGAGGCACGCAAAGCTGTGGAAGGTTTCTTTTATCGAGACACAGAAGATGCATACAATGGAGCATGGAATGTTTTACAGGACAGATATGGAAATCCATTTATTGTTCAGAAAGCTTTCCGTGACAAACTCATAAAATGGCCAAAGATACCAACAAACGACCCACGGGCACTACAAGAGTTTTCTGATTTTCTCCAAAGCTGCACTGAAGCAATCCCACATGTCAGTGGTCTAGCTATCCTTAACGATTGTGAGGAAAACCAAAAGTTACTCAAAAAACTACCAGAATGGATTGTTAGAAAGTGGAGTCGAATTGTTGTTGATGAACTTGACACATCAGGCAACTATCCAAATTTTGCATGCTTTGCAGAGTTTTTAAAGAGAGAAGCAAGAATAGCTTGTAACCCCATTACTTCTCCACTGTTGACAAATTTCAAACATGTAGATGATAGAATCCCAAAGAGAGCTAAAGCCTTCAACACAAACACACAACCAAATGGTTTTACTCAGGAAAGACAAGAAGCAACCAACAGTAAACCAAAATGGCCTTGCTTTGTGTGTAAGAGTGAAGCTCATGGCATCACGAGGTGCCCCACTTTTGCAGTTAAGAGTATCAAAGATAGAAAGACATTCATCCACGAAAATCGACTCTGCTTTGGATGCTTGAGAAAGGGTCACATGACCAAAGATTGTAAAAGACGACACACATGCAATACATGCAACCGTCGCCACCCAACCTGTTTGCATGAAGATCGGAAGCAAGAACCCGCGGAAGTGACAACGAACAGCTCCACTTCCACAGAAGAACATTCAGGCCAAGTCACACACCAGGTTATGTCTCATACATTGACACAACATGCTTCTGTCACCTCAAGTATTGTACCAGTTTTTGTGTCTTCAGTGCAAGAACCACACAGAGAAGTACTTACATATGCGATGCTGGACACACAAAGTGATTCAACATTTATCTTAGAAGATGTACTTCATAAACTAAGTGTAGATGTCAAACCAGTAAAGTTGAAACTTAGTACTATGACAGCAATTGACACAATCATACCAAGTCAGAGTGTTCATGGTCTACAAGTACGAGGACTCCACTCTGAAACCTTCATTCAATTGCAACAGGCCTATAGCCGTGACTTTATCCCAGTGGATAAATCTTACATTCCGACAAAGGAAACAGCATTACTGTGGCCTCATCTCAAAAACTTGGCAGATAAGATACCACCCCTTCAAGACTGTGATATAGGGCTCTTAATAGGATATGACTGTCCAGCAGCTCTGGCTCCTCGTGAAGTCATCTTGGGTGACACAAATCAGCCGTTCGCACAACGATCAGAACTAGGGTGGAGTATAATAGGCTCAACAAACCCCCACCTAGACAGACAAGGAAATCAGAGCTTTGTGCACCGGCTCACGGTAAAAGAGCTACCAGTTCCAATGGCGACAGATGTTTTAAAGGCCCTTGAATCAGACTTTATTGAGAGAGCATATGAGGATAAATACGTGTCTCAAGAAGATGTTTATTTCATACAGTTCCTCAGCAACCACATCACGCAGAATCAGGACAGCCATTATGAAATGCCCCTCCCTTTCAAAGGCAACAGTCCGCCCAACTTGCCAAACAACAAGAAGTTAGCCACAATTCGCTTACAGTGTCTCAAGAAAAAATTAAAGGCCAATAAACAATATTATGATCAATACAAAACATTCATGGAGGAAATTATCAACAAAGGTGATGCAGAGCCGGCCCCTTCAACATCCGAGGGACAGACAGAGTGGTATCTGCCGCATCATGGCATCTATCATCCTAGAAAGCCGGATAAGTTAAGAGTCGTTTTTGACGGTTCTTCAAAATTCCATGGAATTTCTCTAAATGACTCTCTGTTGACTGGACCTGATCTTATCAATTCTCTAGTAGGAGTACTTTGCAGATTTAGGAAAGAAGTTGTAGCAATTATCTGTGACATCGAAAGAATGTTTTATCAGTTCTCTGTCGCTCCTGAATCCAGAAATTATCTGAAATTCCTCTGGTGGAAAGGTGGAGATATGGAGAAAGAACCACAGGAGTACCGAATGACAGTCCATCTCTTTGGAGCTGCGTCGTCGCCGGGATGTGCCAATTTTGGCTTAAAACATCTAGCACAACAACACAAAGTTAGTCATCCACTAGCATCAACATTTGTAGAGAAAAATTTTTATGTTGATGATGGCTTAACTAGTGTTTCATCAGTCGAAGAAGCCAAAAAACTAATCATTGAGTCACAAGAATTGTGTAAAAAAGGAGGCATGCGCCTTCATAAATTCAACTCCAATGAAGAAGCAGCGCTCTCTTGTTTAGAACCCTCTGAAAGAGCAGTAAACAGCGAGCCCCTAGGACTAGGTCCAGCCCCATCAGAATGTGTACTTGGTGTTCAATGGTCGATTAAAGAGGATACTTTCAACTTTAACATCAGTTTAAAGGATCAACCATCCACCCGTCGTGGCTGTTTGTCTGTTATTGCCTCTCTATTTGATCCACTTGGATTCATCGCTCCATTCACTCTTAGTGGAAAACGTATTCTTCAAGAGCTTTGTCACAGAGGCATTGGATGGGATGACCCACTCCCAGAAGATATTAAGCCACGGTGGGAGGAATGGATAAATGGTCTTCTCAAGCTGAAAGAGATCTCAATTCCGAGATGTTACCATCCACACGACTTCCATAACATTATCAGAGTGGAACTACACCACTTTTCAGATGCCAGCTGTGTAGGTTATGGCATGTGTTCTTACCTTAGATACAAAAATGACCAAGGTGAAGTCCATTGCCGTCTTATAATGGCAAAGGCAAGAGTCGCACCATCAAAGGTTACAAGTATCCCGAGACTTGAGCTCACAGCAGCGGTAGTTTCTACAAAAGTAAGTGTCATGTTGAAGAGCGAACTCGACATGAAAATTGATCAAGAATTTTTCTGGACTGATTCACAAGTTGTACTTGGATACATCAACAATGATTCCCGTAGATTTCACATATTTGTAGCAAACCGTGTTCAATTAATTAGAGATAACAGTGATCCCAGTCAGTGGCATTATGTAGACTCCTCTGAGAACCCGGCAGATCACGCATCCCGAGGTCTACATGCTTCAGACATTCAGTCAACAAACTGGCTGCAAGGACCAAAATTTCTCTGGGAACGTGAATTGTACCCAACACGCAGCATTCCAACAGAATTACTTGTTGGAGATCCTGAAGTCAAGGTAATTCAAGTGCTTACAACTGATGTCAGAAACTGCAATGATATTCTCGAGCGTCTCAGTCGGTTTTCTTCATGGACAACATTGATAAAAGCAGTTGCGAGAATCAAGAGACTGAGGTTTAAACAACAATGTAGTGAACATGTGACTGTCGAGGAGCGTGAGAAGGCTGCAGAGGCAGTTATTAAAATCGTGCAGCACCAAGCCTTCGCCCAAGAGATTAAGATTCTTCAAGGTGGTAAAGACATCCCAAACTCGAGCTCTCTCTTCAGTCTTGATCCCATATGGTCTGAAGGACTTCTTCTTGTAGGTGGGAGATTAAAAAACTCATCTCTCTGCCATAAAGTAAAGCACCCAGTCATCTTACCAAACAACAGTCACATCACTAAGCTAATCGTGTCCCATTACCATGCTAAAACGTGCCATCAGGGTCGAGGCCAAACACAAATGGAACTTAGGACCAATGGATTCTGGGTCATTGGTGGAAGCAAGCTAGTTGCAAAACTCATACACACCTGTGTGCTTTGTAGGAAACTTCGACGGCCGACAGAGAGCCAACGAATGGCTGAACTCCCTAAAGAACGTCTTGAAGCCTCAGCACCTTTTACTTATAGTGGCATGGACTGTTTTGGTCCATTCATTGTTAAGAAAGCCCGCAAAGAATACAAGAGATACGGGTTGATTTTTACATGTCTATACTCTCGAGCTGTCCATATCGAAATGCTTGAAGATTTGTCAACTGACTCATTCATCAACGCCTTAAGATGCTTTATCAGCCTCAGAGGAGCTATCCAACAATTACAATGTGACCAAGGTTCTAACTTTGTTGGCGCCAGTAATGAGTTTAAGGAAGCACTTAAACAATGCGACACCAAACTACTGGAAGTCTTCCTGTCAGAAAAGCAATGCGAATTTGTCTTCAACGCCCCTTCTGCCAGCCACGCAGGTGGTGTTTGGGAACGACAAATTAGAACGGTTAGAAGTGTATTGAATGCCACCTTCGCTCAGTGCCCAGGCCGAATGGATGATGCTTCTCTCCGAACACTGCTATATGAGGCTATGGCAATCGTCAACAGTCGCCCATTAACAGTAGATGGAATCAATGATCCACATGCATTAGAACCTTTAACGCCAAATCACCTCATTATGATGAAGTCTAAAGTTGCTCTTCCTCCCCCTGGAGTATTTGTGAAGGAGGATTTATATGCCACAAAGAGATGGAGGAGAGTTCAATATCTCATTGAACAATTCTGGAGTCGCTGGAAAAAAGAGTATTTGCTTAACATATCCACAAGACAGAAATGGCACTTACCTCGACGCAATTTCAGAGTCAATGATATTGTCATCATCAAAGATGATAACCTTCCAAGGAATCAATGGCAGCTAGGACGAGTCTTGGAGACTGTTCAAGACAGTGATGGCTTAGTCCGTCGAGTTAAAGTTAAAGTGGGAGCGCACAAGGCGCAAGGAAATCGATGTTCCTTCTCCAAACCTTCTGTCATTGAAAGACCAATTCAAAAATTGGTCCTTCTTCTTGAGATGTAATTGAAATGGACAAACAATAGTTAGGTGCACACTTTTTGAGTATATTGTGCACTTATGTCTACCATTTATGACAGTTAAGAAATTCTGTACAATTCATTTTGTTCCCTTACATATTTTCTTCTTCATTGTAGCAGAATTTGGTGGGAGTGTAAATGGCAGTTTTATTTTGCTAAGCCATATATTTCCGTCACTATGTCTTTTGTGCTTTTATTTTGAAGAGCGCCGCTCGAGCACACTTTATACTTCCTTTTTTTTGTTTGACTGAAGTAAAAAACGTTATACACCTGTCTGGAAACAGTTCAAGCACGTTACTCTTGAGCGGTAAATATGTAAACTAATTGATTGTTGTTTTATTCTGTCTTAGAAATCTATTTTGTTATATTTCATGTTGTTTGTGGGGTTTCTTTTTTTTGTGTGTCCTGTATAAAGAATCAGTTATGAAGTATGCGGAATCCTAATTAGCATGTCAAGCTAGCGCCCTTGGAAGGCAGATGGAGGTATGAGGAATTAAATGGTGTATTCATTGTGTTAATTAATTAATCATTTATTTAAACATTAGATTTATTATTTTATTGTTAGTTTTGTTTTTTAATAAGACACTATGGTTTTGTATTTTGTTTATTTCATAGTTTTCACGGTGTCAGCAGAAGGCATAACAGCCAGTCATCATAAAATAAAGAACACCAGTCGAAGCTCTCTGCGTGTCGTGTAATAATTCCAAGTGGGCCGCTACAAATTGTAAGAAATAATGATATAACACTTGTGAAAGACAAAAGGAAAGGAAAATTGTCACTTTGTGCCATAATCTCCACCTGGCTTTTCTGCCTTTGACCATAATAATATAAATTATATTAGCTAAATGTTGTCTGAAATTAACATTTATTTGAAACATAGTATAGCAAATTATTATAAGATCAAAAACAAATACATTTTAGCAAAAAAAACAAAAAAACAAAAAGACTTCATCTTGAGTGCTTGAGTTCAGCAAAAAATTTGCTTCATGAGCCAAAAAAGGTTGGTAACCACTGGTGTAGTCGTTGTAGCGGATCCAACGCTCCTCCCTTTATGTCACTGACGTCATGTGTGTTTGCATAAGTTGTTACATTCGGTTGAATGTATACGTATCTGTGCCGTTGACGCAGTCAGGATGGTGCATGCAGCAGATAAACAGAGTGTCATCTGTGGAATAGAAGAGGAGAACAGAAGAGAGAGTGTGCTAAATAATCCAGACACTAAGATCCTTCACTTGTACAGCAGCGATGCTCATAGTGCTATAGTGCATGTGGACCCGCTGCAGCAGAGATGTGGGAAAGTGAAAGCCAAATAACATGTCACATCTAAAGTATGCCATCAAAACCAAGAAAACCTTTTTTAAGCTGACATTTTTGCAACAAAAGCACTGTATGAATAAATCTTTGAAAGTGGGAACGACACTGTGATGCGCTTTATCCCAAACACTGCCGTCTTGTATACTTTGTGGATGCGTTCCCCTTTCTCATACATGTAACTTTTGGAAGATTTGATCTGACATATCGACTGACATTTACAAGAGCATGTAGAAAGGTGTCATAAATGTAGAATTCCTAAAACACTAAGAAAAATTCTTTTAATCAGGGTTTCTACTGGTTTCTACAAGTTAACCCTTTAAGCTTTTGAAGTTCCATAGTCAAAAAAAAGGAGAAAACGCAACAAAATAGTCAGTGATTGATAAAAATAAAAAAAAAATAATAATAAACCAACAAAATAATAATATGAACAAAGTAAGACACAAATGGAATGAAAGTGAAGGAGAAATAAAATAAAAAACAAAATGTAGAAAATGACATAATAAGCAACAAAATGAACAAAGACTAATTCATATTTACAAAATAATAAATAACATGAAAAAAGGGACTAAAATTAAGTTTAAAATATACAAAAAGAAAGAAAGGACTATTGTTATAATTTGGTCCCAGTTTTATTTTGTCTTTTTCTTAATTAGTTGCTTTTTGACACCTGTTTATCACCATACATCAGTTCCATGAAGAAAAGTCAGTAAAAAACAGAGTAAAAATCTAAACCATCCATTCAGAACATGTCAGCGCTGACACATCAGGGGTTAAACGATTACATTTAAGACATTTTTTAATACTTTCATACGTGTATTAATGAATTTAATGCCGATTTCATGGTCATACTGACTCTTAGAATTTAGACAAATCCATTTATTTACTCTGACGCCTTGATTCCCACTCGAGTCATTTCTCACATGGGGTCAGCAAAGTTAAAGATAACTGATTAATAATTTCTGTACGAATTGATAGGTTGGAATTGTAGAGATGAACACTACTTTTGTTGCAGACACACACTGTAAAGAAGAAAATGTTGAGATAATTGAAAATTGCAGTAAAGTTGTTAAACTTTCTCAACAAGGCTGTAGTTCATTTTGCCAAGTTAAATCATTCTGTCGTCCAAACGAAACCTAGTATGTTCTGCTAAAACTTACTACATCGAGTTCTTCATTGAGTCAACAAAGATTTTATAATAATTTTTAAAATTGCTGTCAAAATTAAGGCAATAATGTGGATTAATCGTGATTAATCTGATTAAAAATGTAAAGACAATTAAATGGAACAATTGTTTGAAGTTGTTTTGATTCAAGTCAGTTTGTTGAAACTGTTGAATAAATATGTTAATTCGTATATATTCATATTTTTGCATATGTTTTGGACATTTTATCCCATTTTTGTGTATTTTCTGTATTTTAAAAGAATTTTTGAATATATTTGGGATTTTTCAGCATGTTTTTTTTTCTCCCTTTCTCTGCATTTTTTGTGCTGCTCTGTGTATTTTTGTGTATTTATACATATAATTTTAGGACAGAAATCAAAACAAAACTCTGAAACAGAACGGTCAACTGAAAAAGTGTTTTGAGGGAATGTTCTTTTTACCAAAGCACTTCCATCTTAAAGGGGAAGTCCGATGTGAAATGCTTTAATTAGTATTAACACATGATGCTGAGAGATGACTTTTGCCACATACCTCAGCGCCAAACGTCCCTGCGTTCAGAAATCCAGTGCTAGTTAGCCTATGCTAACATTTGGGCTTTTGCGGTGGGTCAGTCTTCACCGAAGTAGCATCGTAATAAATCTCTACTTTCCAGTCATTCGCGGGCATCAAAGTTACTGACAACTGACAACCCGGAGCGAAGTAAACTAGCTGCTACTGTTTACTTCGCTCCGG
>JAPTYR010000030.1:10802098-10813321 GCA_029814505.1 Siphamia roseigaster | reverse complement strand
TAAAGATAATTTGTGCTCAAAAAAAAAAAATAGGTGAAGGAAGTAGGTGAAGGAACCCCTACCCAGCAATTTCTGACGAAAAATATTTTTTCATAAATACAAAACATATTTTCTTACATGTACAACAATTCCATCTACAAACACACATTTTTATTACAAACACAAAACTTTGTTACAGAGACAAAAATATTTTTTACGCAAGGACACATTTTTTTTTTTTTTTTTACAAAAAATATTTCCACGTATACACATTCTTTTCATGCGCATACAATATTTCTACGGGCTGGAACGTTTTGGCAGGGTGTTCATCCCATACGTCTGTCTCTTCCGTCTTCAGTACAGGTGTACTACTGGACATGGGTCCTTCAGAAATGCGTCGAGCAGGTATTGGGCGGAGAGAGGGCGTGGGGGGGGCGTGGTGGAATTTTAATGAGTAAATTGCTAGTGACGTAGAACCAGGAGCAGTGAATCACTGAGCCACTTTGACGCGCTCTTTTCAAGCATAGAGGAAATGCAGACGCTGCTTGGCGAATGCACTTCGCCATTTCTAGCCCTGAGGTGACTTAAGGAGGGCGGAGACACGCATTTTAAGGCTCAAGAACCTTTAAAGCCACTGTGTGTAGGATGTGATTTGGGGGTTTACTCCCATCTATCGGTGGGTTGATGCACATTTTCTCTGAATTGATCATCATACGGTAGCTGAAAGCAGACACAGTAGGAAAGTCTCAATCAAATGGAGAGATGGCGTCAACAATAAACTCATCCTGATGTGGTTTGTGAAATTCATTTACCAGCTTCTTGACAGCCTCCGTCCAATCCTGGAATGGATATCGCCTTTCTCGTTGTAATTTGAAAAAGAAAACGACTAAGCTGCTAACATGTCCTTCCACAAATTCCGTATTATTAAAATGGCGCCGCAACATGGCGACCTACAGCGTCTTACCAACCCAATGTAGATAATAAGGTGAATATATAATTGCTCCAAGTACTCTACCGTTTTTTGGATGGAGGTGATTACTAATTAATTAAGTCATACTTTTGAATAAAATAACCTAAAATTGTTAATAGATTACTTGAAATCTACTTGAAATCCTACACATAGGGGCTTTAAAAAAAAAAAAAAAACTAAAAAAGTTACAATTACAATTATGCACTGGTGTTTTTAGAAAAATTTGTTTTTGGTGTGCATTTGTGATGATGCCTCACCTCTCTCAGAGTAGCCAGAGTTCTTTTGTCAATAGTTGCTTGTTTCTGCAGCTCCTTGTTCTCCTTCTCCACCTCCTTGGCTTTGACTGCGGTCTCCTTCAGTCTGTCCACTTCCTTACTCAGGGCAAGGCCCTCTTTCTTCAGTGTATTCACTTGCCTGGTTTTCTCCTCCAGCTCTGAGTCTTTACTGTCCAGCAGTGTTCTTATCTTCCAGCTCTCCTTCTCCAGGTGCTTCCTGCCCTTCTCCGACTGCTCAAGGTCCAGTTGGAGCTTCCTCCTCTCCTCATCTCCATCCTCTCTCCGTTTCCTCTCCTCCCTCAGCTCTTCCAATTCTCTCCTGAGTTCCTCTTCTCTTCTTTGTGCTTCCTGTCTTTCTCTGTCCATTTCTTCCCTCTCTTCTTTGCTCTTCTCTATTTGCTCCTCCAATCGATGCTTCTCCTGGTTCAGAGATGCAATGTTTACCTCCAGCCTTTCTGCCCTTTTCTTCTCTCCTTGTGCCTCCTCTCTAGCCTCTTCTATCCTCCTCTGTAACTCCTGTGCCTCTTTCTGAGCTTCCTTATGTTCCTCTTGTAATGTGGCTAGACGTGCAGATGAGGAGCGCAGGTTTTCCAGGGAGCAGCGCAGGTCCAGGTTCTCCTTTGTTAGGAGGCCACTTTCTGCCTCATGTTTGCTCAGTCGCTGGAGCTCTCGCTGGGCTTCCTCTGCCTCCCGCTTCAGCTTGTGCACCTCCTGCTCCAAAGAGGACACCTGCTTCTCCAGAGCCTCTGACCGCTCACTGCATGCACGCAGAGACGCCACCTAGAAGCACATGGCAGAAGTATGCATCATAGTAATTAGAAAGTTTTCACTTACTAGTGCAGTGACTTCCAACCTTTTTAGGGTCATGTCCCTATTTTTACACGACAAATTTCTTGTGACCCCATCAATTCAAACTTTTTTTTTTTTAAACGAAAACATTTATTTATTTATAATGTAATAGTTTTCCCTACTATATTGCAAACAAATGTTAATTTTAGTTTACATTTAGGCGTCAGGCGATATAATGCATACTATTATGGATGGAGGCAGAAAAGCCACGTGTAGATTACTGCACAAAGTGAGAATTTTATTTTCCTTGGTCAGGATATGTACATGTCAGTCCAGCTTTTATTTACAAGACTGACAATTAATACTGAACAAACAATAACTCACTTAGGCTTTATTGACATTCAAATATGCACATGGTGAATATTGAAAGAAATGTTGTTGCATTTGGTTCAGCACAGTTATAAAATGTATAAAACATGCTAAATAAATATATACAGAATAAATAGTAGCTAGAATAGTTTTCTTGTACAATACTAGTATGTGCCGATATCAGATTAAAAATGTTTCCAGTGACACATTAAACACTCTGTAGTACAAATTTCAGATCAAAAACTCAACATTGGGGTTTTTATTATGAAAAGAGCGGCAGCATCTGACACTGACCTCAATGAACATATGACAGATAACCAGTACCACAGTGCTGCAGTTTCAGACGCATAGATTATCATGTCTGTTAGTGATTCTCTCTCTCAACTTGCCATATTTTTATTAGTAAGTTGTTTTTAAAATCAACTACTAGAAAAGTTAGGGGACCCCACTGGAATTCCAGTCGACCTGACGTAGGGTCCTGATCCCAAAGTTGAAAAAAAATGTTAGGCAATGATGAAAAAGTGTTAAGAGTAAAATTATGCAGAGTTCGCAATTTTGGCAAAAAACATATGACTTAATTATGGCAATTATGCTTTGAGGCTAACCAGGACTGGCTCTGGGAAATTTGGTGCCATATATGTGGATTGTAGCCAATTGATTTCATTATACTATCAATCAATATCACCATTGATATTGATATTATTGATACTTGATCGATCAGTCTACTACTAGCAGTATTAGCTTTGAAGCTTAAATGCTCACTTGCTGCCCAATACAGTTTATCCAACTCATTCTAAACAAATAATCAGTAGTATCAATGTAAACTACTGTAAAAAGGCAACTACTGTGAAAAATTAAAATGATATTTTCTGCTCTTTATAATTGCACTATACTTTTGCAGCTGTAACTGTGGATTTTCCCAATGGTAGGATAAATAATGTCTTATTCTATTCTATTCTATTCTATTCTATTCTGTTCTTTTCTATTCTGTTCTATTCCTGGTCAGAATGTTATGGCTGATTAGTGCATTTAGTAGCAATAAAAAAATAACTTAAATTCTAAAATCATATGTGACCAGTTGCGTTGACTGGTTGCTTTCCTTTCTGGTCGTCCAAAACTCCGCAGCCCAGATGCTGATGAGGACCAGATAGAGAGAGCATATTACATTAGGTCTCTGCAGTGGCTCCCTGTGAGCTTCAGGATCAATTTTAAAGTGCTTTTATTGGTTTTTAAGTCTGAGTGGTCTTAGCCCTGTTTATTTATTGGATCCTCTTTTAACTTATGAACCCTCTCAGACCCTCATGTCTTCGGGTAGTAATCTTTCAACATAGAATTCATACCAAAACTCATGGAGAGGCCTTGTTCAGTTTTTATGGCCCCAAACTTTGGAATGATCTACCTGAGGATCTGAGGTCCACTGCAAGTCATTTTTGAAAGTAAACTAAAAACCTAGCTTTTTGGCTTAGTTTTTAATTTAATTCTAACTTTTAACATTGTTTTATTCTGCTATTTTTATCGCATTATTATTATCTTTCAACTGTAATTGGAAGGATAATAGAGGGGGGTCTGATGTAAAGCACTTTGTGCAGCATGTACCATGTATGAAAAGTGCTATATGAATAGGGTTTGATTGACTGATATGACTAAAAAGTTATTATGCAGTGTGTAGGTCATACTTTCACTTCAGATATTCAGGTAAATTACATTTAATGGAGCATTTAAACAACAGTATTTCTGCTGTCTAAAATTATGTATTTTTCACCTTTGTCAATTTCATTGGTCTCATAGATACTATGGCAGTTGACATATTTTTGTAAGTTTTTGCCCCAAAGAGATAGGTTTGGTGTTGACGTAATTTAGTGCAGAATACTTCACACAGAGAAGACAATGACAAATCAATTATAAGACAAAACAGTTGGCATTCGCTCATAGTTTATTAAATACACATTGAAAAATAAACCTCTGTTATCATCTGTAACCTATTACAGCATGTGCATGTCTGCAAAGAAGCAGATGCGGATGGATGACACAAGCACTGAATAAAGACTTTGTTGATGATAACAATTGTAATATAGTACCAGGGAAATGACATAAAAAGTGTATTGTTTAAACGTTTGCCCAAAGCTACAGTCATCTGCAGCTGAAAGCATCACTTCCAGCTAATTTGTCAACATGTAGAGTTATGCTGATTCATACATTGGAACATATCATCTTTGACCATTAGATAAAAAATCAGCAAGAAATTGTCATTCAGCCTCACTATGACAATGTTTCATTTCACATTTTACCTTGAGTATAGTATTTTGTTCTTTACAGCGAAGCCCTTTCTTGTGATTCCTTACATCCATCTCGTTATATTTACTGAATTATTAGTGTCCTGTGATCAACAACTTACTTCTGTTTTTTTTTTTTCTTTCACTGCCAAAAAATACTCAACATACTGAATTGGCTGATTGCCTCCCAAAAACAAAAAATCATCAAACTATATTCACAGGAGTAGAATATGGGAGACTCACTGTAAAAATAAGAGTTAAATTAGTAACAAATATTTTCTCCTTCTGAATGTTTTTTTTTCTTACATATAACATGGCTTTTCTTCATTTAGACAACATTGTAGTGAAAACTGCATTTGGCTATATTTAGCCTAGTGCATCATTTGAGCTGAGTTGGCACAGAGTTGTTCGAAATGACATCTCAACAGCCTGAACTGAATACAGCAAAGCCATGTTGGTGTAGAGGCTGCCTGACAGAGGCTAACCTTCAAAACACTGACGGGTAACATAAATATGGGGTAGGAGAGATTGAAACATGCTTGTATAAACACTTTCCCTTCCAGTACTATTGGTTATTCAGGTTGCTTTCTATTGCCTTTTTGGTTTAGTATCCTGGGTGTAAGTGATCATCATAAATGTATATTGCATAAAGCACTTTCAGACACAATCAGTCCCTTTACAATCTTCAGTCATGGTGAATCAGATGATTTACTATTCAATTCATGATCTAGTTTAATTGCCCCTAGCTTAAATCCTGTTTATTATTGCTGCCAAGAATAGACATTTCATAAAGTAAACAATGTGAAGTTCTACAAAACAGAAGTCAAACTTGGTTAACAGCTATTTTAACATTATCACAACAAATGTGTAGGCAAACAAGATGAACAAGTTAAATATGTGTAGCACTTTTTTCTCAAAATGAGGCTCAGCCTTTAATGCTACTCACATTGAGAACATTTTGACACATTAGGCCAGCGATAATCACAGCTGTCGTAACTTACCTGTTACAACGAACATTTTTGTTAAGTGTGAGAATTAAATTTTCAACAAAAGTCATACTGATTTTAAAGAATAATGTCGTGGATAAGTAAATATTTTGTGTTACAGTTAAAGTTGTGGTTGGTAGGGTCTTCCTGATATGTAAGAGAATCCAATAAGTTTAGGGCTCTCTATTTTTCACAACCTGTGTCCAGTGTCAGTGTTATGTCTTGTCAGTATGCCCCAAGTTCTCAACTGTGCTCCTGAGAGTTTGAGTTCATCCCTGAAGCAGACATACAGTAACACTTCCACCTCAAAAGACATAAAGATTAATTTTTGATGGCATGTGAGCAAGTGAAGCAGCAATGCTTTGTATTCTGAAAATGTCATTGACAACTAAAACAAGTTGTTGCGAGAGGATTAGACATCTTTTTCCCTGACAGTTTTGAATTCTGAGCTGTCACAGACATGTAGGACATCACACTGAAAGTGAAGTGGGAACCTTTGAGTAATTTCATTCTGCAGTCCACTACCAGATCTTAGATGATTGTTCAATTGTGAAGCCAGTCAAAACCACTCACGGGCAGATTTAACCGTTGTCCATGCACACAACCTCAACAATGCTCCACTTCTCATTAAGTCTCCATATGGAAGGGCCAATTCTCTTCACTTGCAGCCTTTTGTGCTCCCCTTTTGGTATCCAACAAGCTGCTTTTGGGTAATGTGAGGGGGGGCAGAGTGCGGTGGTAACCCCCTGGTTTCCTGAGTCAATTGCCTTTCAAGAGCAACAGGGAGACTGACAGCTGATCCAGTGCAGAGTACTCTTCCCCTGGGACATTTGCTGACCATATGGCTGGCGGTGCTGCAGCTTTCCTCAAGCTACCTGCTTTTGAGCCGAGACAACCTAGAACATGTGACAGCAGAATAAAACGATGCTTACAGATTCGCAAATTACAAAAGGACAATAAGATTTTCTCACATGCAACTTACTTTTTCACTGATATGTCCCTGTGTGACAAAGGCAGTATCATCATCATCATCATCATCCCCCACATCACTGAGTAAGGGATGTTCCCACGGTCCCAAACTCAATCATCACCATCTGAACTCTTGTTTCGTCCTGTTACTCCAGGTACCCCTCAAACACATCCAGTTCCGTGTCTGTGTCATAGGGGACAGAGGCCGAATCGGACAGCACCCCAAGGTCCACCAACGCCTGGTCCATGTCCTCGGGTAGAAATACTATCCCCACATTCAGGACAATGTACTCCATCAGAAAGGCATAGTAGAGGATCAGGACGTTCACAAAGAACAGGCCCAAATAAAACATATATGGGAGTTCAAACAAAGACGATCCCACCGAATCTAGACGGGCATAAATTGGGTGTGTCATAGAAGACTAAGTAAGTCGCTGCTGGGCTTGTTGTGTTGCTGCTGGGCAAGGACGTGATGAACCCGAGTAGTTGGTATTGTTAGAAATGTGCCTGCGGTGATGGGGCTAAGGACTCCATTTCGGCTCGTACTGACCTGCAACAGTGATTGAAAACCAGCTTTAAACCATTAAAGTGTTAACAGACATAAACACCTGGAGAGTTAGAGGTGTAACTTTCATTGCTAATAATAACCAACAGACTGAGCTATAATATCGCGTTAGGTAACTCGACGCATTTAGGTTTTTTTGGCTTTGCGGAATTCACGCCATGCCAACTAGCTAAGGCTAAAAACAGTAGCATGCAATGCTAGCAAAAATAAATGCAACTATTTTTTTAAAGAGAGCATTTTTGATTGTACACACCTAGAAGCAATATCTTTACGAACGAATTCTTCTGACACCGCCTTTAAATGTTTCTCCTGACATTTTCGTCAACCGCATCAAAACACTGCGATATAAAAGTGAAACCGGACACGTTGACATTTCATTGGTTCAGATAACAGTCTCTCTGCTGTGACTCGTGGCTTGAGATGTCAATCAACGTCATGCCCCGTGTCGCGTGTATAAATCGTCACAGCTAACATAGGAAGTGATTTTTGTAGTTTTCTCAAACCGTTTTAGGTGGCATATTGAGTGTCCTCTAAAGCGAAAAAACAACAACTCCCATGTAACCCAGCTACAGGAGTTGTTACGCAATGACCACTGTGCGCTGCTATCGCCGCCTATCACCTTCTGTTTGCTAAGTAGCTATCTGTAGGAGCAAGTGGGTGTAATGGGTAGATGCGGACACCAACATTAGCAAAATAACGCGCCTGGCAGAGCATCACCCACCTTTAAACCACGACCATGTTCGGCCGGTCACGAAGCTGGGTTGGGGGACAGGGGAAGACAAAAAACATCCATTCCTTGGATCACTTAAAGTGAGTAGCTAGTATTAGATAAGCTAACGTTAGCCTCTGGTCACTGGGTGAGAAGGAATGCCAACATTTTCAATAGATGAGCTTTTAAGAAACAAATTAGCATTGGTTTAGGTAATTAATTGCTTGACTTAAGACGCTATGTCCGTCAGTTAGATTATCAATAAATGCTGTGTTGTCGCATTTCTGTTTCCAAGTTAGGTGTAGCTACATGCAAACAGATTACCGTTCAATTTGGCAGTAAAGTAGTTTTCAACGCTTTAAAGAGCAACCACTGACAGCAACGTTACTTTTCAGCCAGTATCTAATTTCTGCTACTTAACAAGTAACGTAGTCATGAGGCTAGGATTCAAAGTATGTCAACTCCAAAACCTCTCCATTATGCGTCGGAGGCTTAATTTGACTGATTAGCTCTACACAAGTTAAACAATAGGGACCTATGTCTAGTATTATTGATATTAATGTCACTTCACCAATCAAAATGGCTGAAGTTAAAAATGCCACCTTGACAACTGCAACATGTTGGTTCCATCAGGTGAAGTAAGAGGTATCACTTGTCTGGGTGTATTGTATACAGTCGGTGACCTACATTTTACTATTATACTGCTTCACATAACTTTTGTGTGTTTATGACAAATTTTTTTTTTTAATTTTAGTTAACTGTTTTCAGACATCATAAATGAAACAGTGATTTTTAAAAGCTGAAATGAGGATGAAAGAAGCATAACAGTGTATAATTATCAAAACCAGCATTTATTAAAGGTAATGTTTAAAGGAGAACAGCAACCACCAGGCTATGGTGAGGGGGAAAGTTAGTCTCATGTTTAATTACAATACTATTTAATTCTTTGTGTTTTGTTTTTAAAATCTCTTTTTCACTGGTAGGATCAGTTTTAGTTTTAGTTTTCCTTATCTAGAATTATCCTGTTTTTAATCAGGTATTTGTACCATGTCCTGACGAAAAACACCACAGTGACAGACCACAACAGAAATCTGCTGGTGGAGACTATTCGCTCCATCACAGAGAATCTCATCTGGGGAGACCAGAATGACAGTTCTGTGTTTGAGTAAGTCCCATTCAGTTCGTTTAATTTCAATTCAATATACTTTATTCATCCCAATGTGTTTGAGCTGTGATTAATAAGTAAATGTTACTTATGCGTGGAAATCCAAGTGTGTTTTTTTTATAATATAATCAAAGATTCTTTTATAATGCAGACATATAGACAAAGCTTTTGAATTATGCATGCTTCTTTGAGTGTGATCATGCACTGAACAGATCCACATCTGTAAGCTCTGTGAGGACGCCCTGGTGTTCATCACAGAAAATTGCTCTAGATTATTATTTTAAATTTTTTTTTTTACAATCTATGTATTCAGTTGATAACACTCAGGAAACAGGAAATCTCAAGTACATCTATGAAGTGCAGATGAGGTGCAGATAATTTCTTAGTGCTATCATTATGTAGCAGGAATGTATCAGATTATTAATAGCTGTAATAAAACTTGAAAAGTCCTTCAAAGTTTTTGTTTCACTTGTAAATGTCATCTTGTTTGGAAATTATTATTTATTTTGATTGTTATTATTACTATGGTGGTTAATTATTTATATAATGTACAAAGAGGAATTATTAAAAAGTAGATTATTTTAGTTTCTATTTAACATTCAAGTATTGTACCTGAGAATGACATGTTGCAGTTTTAAGCATAAGCCTGACACATGCAAGAAAATGATTTTTTTTTTTGTTTTGAAAATTGTACAGAAAAGCACATCATATTGAGTTAAATCCTATATATATCTGTCTTCACGCACCTGGACATGTTCAGCTTCTTCCTGGAGAAGAACATGTTTGCCTTCTTCCTGAACATCCTCCGTCAGAAGTCAGGACGTTATGTTTGTGTTCAGCTCCTTCAGACCCTGAATATACTGTTTGAGAACATCAGCCATGAGACTTCATTATGTAAGTATAAACATTTACACTGACTGACCAATAGAAATGGAACATATTGATTTAATTCAGTGTAGTGAAATGAGCTTGTAGAAAATACCAGAGAAAGTTCTGTTTTATTGAGAATTGTGTGTTTTGCTCGCTTGTACATTACATTTAAATGCCACATGTTCTGTTAGTTTAGATTAAAACATTATTTTAAGGTACAGTTTTAATTTTAGGACTACTGGATTGTACTTCATTATACTGTGCTCATTATTGATGCTTTGGAAACGTGTATTGGACTGGTTTGTTTTTAATATACACTCACAGAGTATGGCAGCTTGCAGCAGTTTTGTTGTTGCTAGGCAACCAAGACTCAGTAGATTCTGGTGAGTCAGTCAGGCAGTGCAGTTATGTTATGAAGTATTTAGGATTATTATATTAAACTAAATTCTCCCACTATTAAACACAAGCACTAAAGCTGCGGATAACTTTCATCACCAGTTTTTCACCAAATCTATAAAACCTGACTATCGGATCACGGTGTGTCATGGGTCCATTAGTCTTTCCGTGATTATGCACCTGAATCTTTTCCCTCACAGTGAACAATTTCTCCCCCCATAAACAATCAATGTTTTTACAGACAGAGCTGGTAGCTGACTTTGGCTTTTTTCTGAGCCTTGTTGTGATGTGCATTGTGAGAAGCAGAGTTCTATGCAGCCACATTATGGCCACAGCGGCAACAAACACGGAAACAGCTTCACTGCATCCACTGCAGTGGTGTGGTACACTGTTTCCCACAAAACCCATCGCAACAAATTTCCAAAAAGGCCTGAGGTTCTTGGTTGGGACTGATGTCAGCCAAGACTAATTCTTGGAGAGAGAAGGAGAAAAATGGAACCTGTTGGGATGTGCTGCTGTTATTGTTTTATGTAAAATTATATGAAGGTATTTAGGACTCCAATGTTCTTTTTGTCAGTTCTGTTGGTTTGTCTGAATTTCAGCAACTTTACACAAAAATTAGGGGACCAATTTCCATGAAATTTTCAGGAAAGGTGCAAGGTGGACCAGAATAAATTCCATTAAATTTTGGTGAATGTAGGTCAAAGGTCACAGTCACCAAAAATGTCTTTTCACAATGATAAAGCGATGGGGTAAATCAGGTAAAATGGGCGTGAGGGGGCCGGGGTTTGTTGTGCCTGGCACCACTTATTTAGTTTTGTCTTTTTTTAATCTGCTGTCTCTCTGTTGTACATTTATTATCATGTTTTGCTGTCTCTTTGTTTTCTATTATCTTCTAAAACGTGTGT
>JAPTYR010000030.1:10779285-10789525 GCA_029814505.1 Siphamia roseigaster | reverse complement strand
GGCAAAAACAGGTGCCCGGGGTCCAAACGGACCCCACACGGTAGGATGAAGGTTAAATCCTGATACTTACATTATCAATCATTCAGAGATTATTTGGGATGGGTTGTCAGTTAGAGAGTAAAATGTGTTACTTATTGAGTCAAGTTCACAATGTAGATGACCATATTTTGTATTTTTTGTACTACTTTTACTCTGTTATTAGAATGCTGCTTTGGTTCTCATGTATTTAACAGTATGTATGTGTGGTTTGCAGGTATTTCTGATCATCCACTATCAACCACTGGTCAATGCCCTCGCTGAGGTTATTCTCAATGGAGACCTGTCTGTCTTCACGCCCCAGACAGACATGCACAGTGCACACAAGAACACGGTAAAACACACAGTCTCACACACATGCATAAATGCGCAAAATACAGCACAAGCGTTAAAGCCAACATACAAACCTGGCACAGTAATGTTTAGACATACACAGATGTACACTGCATGTAATATATACACACACTCTAAGCTCAAGAAATACACACAAATACACCCACACAGTCAACCACATGCAGGCATGCGCACACGCACGTTCTTAGACTGGCATTCCAGAAGTGCACGTAGGTGGTTATGAGATTGTGGGGTCATGGTTTCTCCATAATTCACCCACATCAAGGCAACAAGATGCAAATTTTCTCCACATTTAAATTTTTTTCCCCTTTTTGTGTTTGAATGAGACTCTTCTTTTCCACAATTTTCTCACTGTCCGAGTTCAAATTGATATGATGCTTTTTCTTTTCTCTCTTCTGCTTTTGTCTTTCATCCCTCTGCACATGTCTGCCGGTGCTTGTCAGTATCTTGAATATTTTTTTTTTTTCCTTTCAGTATTTCTTCTTCAGTCTCCCCCTCTTCTCCCCCTTACCTTCCCCATCCAATTCCCCTCATTTCTCATTTTCTACTTCTCTATTCCTCACACTCTATTTTCCCCTGTGGTTCAGTTTCCACCACCACCCCCTCCCCCATCTCTTCTTAAATTTTTGACCATCTGTTTGTAAACTCAGGTGGGTGTGTTGAGTTAGCGAGCATTTCTGAGAACCCTTGTGGTTAGTGTGTGTGTGTGTGCGTGTGTGCGTGTGCGCGTGTGTGTGCGCGCTAGACATGTGGCTTTTGTAAGAAGCAGCCTACCTTTTCAGTGAATGTGACTTGAGGCGTAATGTCTTAACAATATTGGTCTACCGCAATAGGAGACAACCAGATCCAAACTGCCACTTATTTCTTCATCAGTTCATTTCTCCACGTTTGCGGCAGTTTTACAGTATTCAAAACTAATTATATGATATTCCTCCAAATTAAATAAACTATAGAAATTAATATTCATTTTTGAATTTATTTTTACATTATTTTATTGTCCATGGTTTTCACAGATCTCAAATTTCAGACTCAGCTTTGTAGTCATTCAATCAATAGCCATTACAGCACAGAATCTAATCACCCACCTCTCGGTTTGCAGTATGAAAATGAGATCAAATATTGAATAAAAAATATAAAAGCTCAATAGAATAGACTAAAATCTACCATAAAATTTGCTAAACCATAATAAACCTCTTAATATGTACAATAATACAATGTTAACTGATCATATTTTCTTTGTTATTTAATAGTAAATTGGTTATTAACTTGAATGTTTAGCCTTCAAGTGATACATCTATCTGTAGTTCTTCATGACCTGCTTTTTCCAGTTATAAATAGTCGATCCATATCAATAATGTCATTGTATAGAAGAGTTCTTTATGTTCTGTGGATGGAACTTTTGTTTTGTTATTTTCTTGATGTAGATGAGAAGACATGGGCTCTGTCCCAGCACAGGTGGTCAGATGGTACTTCCTGTTTGTCTGTGATGTGGCAGGAAATTAGGTCACATGACAGAACACTGACAGAGCTCACCTAACCCAGATCTCTTTCCTGGAAGAGGTGTTGTTTTTTTTTTTTTTTCCTCGCTCTCTTTTTCTGTCTTTTTTTTCTTTCTCTTCTTCTCGCTCTTTTTTTTTTTTTGTGGCATACATATGTGCACCAGTACTTGATGTAAACATTTGGATGTCTGAACTACTATCTTTAACAATGGTAATCTATTTTGTTGGTGTGTGTGCAGGAGTTTGCTTGTATGTAGCATGCACATACATGTGTAGGATTATCTTAGTTGCTCCTTGACCTCCATTAGTTTCTCAGCAGTGGCTCAGTGTGAGCGGTTTACCAGAACATAGTCAGCTTACAGGTGCAACACACACACCACACACTGATACTAGTGTGTGGTTTCTGTCAGAGAGCATACACAGTATATTGTTTAGCAGTAACTTCAGTGTACTCTTGAGACTATAACACAAACACTGCATATAGTAGATAGACACACATCAGAATTAACAGTGTTTTTAAAGGTATGAAGCAGCCAATAAGACTGTGGGAAATTATTTAAGTCTTTCTGGTTTGTAATACTAAGTGTAATCATCTAAAAACTGGGGATGACATAAGAGGAAACCTAAACAAATATACTTACTTTAACCTTGATAACTACTTTTTTGTATTTTTTTTTTTAAATATGTAACCCCTTAAAGAACATTTAAGTGCATAATTGATTGAAGTTAAGTTTCTTCTTACAAGGTCATCTTTATGCTTTTGCATTTACAATCATGAAGGCAATAAATTGGTCTTGCCAAGAAACCATCCAAGGCATAAAATCTAACTTTTGGTTTTGATTCATGTGGTGCACATCACCTTCCAGCAAGTGTGTATGCAAAGAAACCTCAGCTTGGGTTGTTCTTGGTACAATTTTGAATAAGTAGGACAGGCTTTATTTATCTTGCACGCCAGGTGTACATACATGTGCCCACGTATGGATATGTGTTCACCTGCTCATATACAGTATGCACAAAAAGACACTCCCGAAATGACAGTCAAATAGGGCAGTTTCCTGTAAAACACCTGACCCTTTTCCTCTTTGTCTTCTGGAAATTGAAGCTTCTTTTGCAAATAAAGCACACCGCAGATATATTATCTTATCTATTAAGGAAGTGTTTTTTGACTTATTTTTCTGGGGGTTGGATGACCATGTTTACTTCAGATATTATCTGTCTTAGCTGTGTCTGCCATTGGAAAGATAATGCATTTGAATGAAACTGGAATCTTTTGAACCAACTCTGTTTTGAGTCTTTAATCAGTCCATAAATGACGGGAAAATGTGAAAATCAATGTTACAAGTTAAATGGTTTGACTGTAGCCTTAAATTGGTGCTGTGTGTGTATACTTCTCGAGTGGTCAGTTTCTCTGTTGCTGTGATAAAATGTAGTAGGAGGAAGTGGCTTTGGGTTTGAACAGATGCTGATAAACACGATAGAGGATGAAATATTTACTGTAAATGCGTCTACTTTTTCTGCAAGTGTGAGAGCAGGTATGCAATGGGATACGTATTCTGGACAGAGTTTATTTGTATTCACCTCTGCCAGTAATCCCAGCTAAGTGTAACCCACCCCATTCTGTGTCTTTTTGAGGTATGATGCTCTGTTGCCATGATACCATAACATACACAGAAAAGAACAAACCAAAGGTGTATTAATGATATGTAACCATTACTTCTCTCATCTTCCATTATGACCTCGCTTTTCCCTGTTCCCTATCCTTCTTGTATCCCCATCAGGCCAGTGTGGGTGGCATGCGTCGTTTCACCAAACCCCCCGAGTCTCTGGAGCGCTCGCTGGAGATGTCCCGCCACCGCGGCCGCAAAAGAACCCAGAAGAGACCAAACTACAAAAACCTTGGCGAGGACGAAGACGACGAAAGAGCTGGGGGAGGGGGAGGAGGAGGAGGCGGAGGGGAGGAGTGCTGGGACGACGACAGTGGCAGAGGAGGAGAGAGGGAGAAGGGAAAAGGTACTGAGGGAGGAGGAGGAGGAGGTGGGAGTACTAAGGGAAGCAGAGCGAGTGGGGAGACGGCGGAAGGTGAGTGTGCAGTACAGGGCTGACAGTGTTTGTGTGTATTTCTCTATTCCCATCAATCAGACTCCCATCATTCACCCTGATTACCCAGCAGGCACCACAGCAGCAGCAACCCTCGTCTCCACACTAAAAAGAGAGAGAGCAGCAGTCTAATTTGCCAACATTTTCCACTTTGCTTTTTTTTTTTCTTCTTATTTTGCATACTTTAATGTGTCTGTAACATGCATTAAACTGAACTGACATGGCTATTACACTTCATAGCTTTTGTATCAGTAGTGAGATGAAGTCAAACATGATGTCTGGGGATGAAACAAAAAAAGAGACAAAAACAGCAACAAAATAAAAGGAGTCTGTTATATAAAAACAAATTCCTCTTTCAGTAGTTTTGAGATGAGGCTGCCGTCTTTGTGCTGCTGCCCCTGTTTGACACCCTTTAATTCCCCTGTGGTTACCAATGGCACCACTGATAATAAGTCCGGCATAATCGGTACATGTGACTGTCAACTGTCCATTTCCACGGTGACACACCATCCATCCTGTGCTCCTCACCTCTCCGCCTGTCTCTCACTCCAGCTCCGTGTGCATGTGTGTACAAATGTCACTCACCTGAAATGATTCCTCCTTAACTCTTGCAGTGTCTTTGTGCACCGCTGCACCTTCACATTCACAAACTGCTGCCTCTGGAAACCCAAAAGTGCAAAAATACTTTTTTGAGGGCATTGATTTTAACATAGATAACCTTGTGGGCTGCAGAAGAACAGTTTCAGAATGAGCTATGTAGCATTTAGGGTGGAAAGATAACACCTACCCTTTGTAACCGATAGATAAGAAAAGATTAAAAATTAAGAGAACTTTTTTGTTGCTATACCCCTTAATTTTTTTTTAATTTATTTTAACATTACATGGACCTGTACTTTATTGTGATGCCCTTGTTTTAACATTTTGATCTTTATTGAATATAAAAATATTGATACTTTAACATGATAAGGCAGTATTTGCTGCTGTATTTGATTTAAGAAGGAAACACTTCAGTATCTGAAGTCAGGTTCACTGGTGGCGAGAGTGTATTTTCCCCTTCATATCATTCATGTGTGTTTGTTAAAGGTGTGCAATGTAAATATAAACAGCATACACAGTTGGATATGTATGCACGTGATTACAACGTGAGCATGTGCGTGTATGCAGAAATAGAGATGGTGGTGATGGAGAAATGTAAAGTGTCTGAGCTGACGGAACAGAACATCACAGACGAGGAGAAAACTGCTGCGGCCACGCGCACACATACACAGAGGAGCAGGTACAAACACATATACACCTGGGATGGCTTTTATTATGTAAAGCAGGGTTTAGTTTAGGCGCCACATCCTCCCATTATGGTCTAAAGTAATAATATATAAACAAGCGGTGCCAGGCACAACAAACCACACCCCTTGCACTTTCATATCTTATTTTGGCATTAATCCATTTGATTCCATTATGTCTGTACATGTGCTGTTATCAGTATAGACGTAGACAGCATAGACATATTTCGGCTATTATAAGTAAATGGGGAAGAAAATATTTTTAAAATTCCTGAACATTTTTTACTTTAACAAACTTTTCCTAAAATGTAATCACATCTATTTGGGGTCACTGGCAATCTATAAACCCAATTTCATATGAATTATTAAATTAACAGTTTTGCTAATGAAATGTTAACAAACCGAACCAAAAAGAATACCCCTTGCTTCCCCCTCAGGTGTGAGGTAATAATGCTAACTCCAAACTTTTCAATATGTTTTACAGTGGAAAAAACTAAAATTGAGTTATGGAAACATTTACATCTATAAACTATCCTTTAAAAATGAGAATGACATGAATAAACCATGAAAAAATGATAATTAAGAAAAATATTCTGCCTCAGTTTATCATATACACATGTGCATTACTACTTAAAGATCACAGTGAATCTACAAATACACAAAACATTTAGTAACACAAATAATATTCGTAATATTACACTTAGGGCATTTCAGGTTCATATTTTTTGTGAAAAGGGTTTCATGTAATTTTGCTTTTTTCAAAATACTAAAACAAGGAGGAAACATTTGGAATTGCCATTATTTGTAGGTTATCATGACAATATTTCACAAATCTGACCCACTTAAGTGCAAAGTAATGCTTTATATGGCCCCTAAAGTAAAATGATTGTTAATTTTTTAAGTGTAATTCTTGCATTTGTCAAATTCCTCCCATGGGCTGGATTGGACCCTCTGGTGGGCCCCGGGCTGTATGTTTGACCCCCCCTGTTGTAAAGTAAAAACAGGAGCAGATTGTTGATGGTGTTTCTGTCTGCAGACCGTTCTTAGACATGGTGTACAGTGCCCTCGACTGCACCACTGATGACTACCATGCTCTGTTTGTCCTCTGCCTGTTGTATGCCGTCTCACACAGCAAAGGTAAGCCTTATTTAGCTTCATCTTATCTATCTATCTTTAGTCACTCACTCAATCACTGTTTATAGTTAATTTAAGGATCTAATTATCTGGTAATGATTAATATTTTCCACATTTAGTCACTATTACTCCATATCTTAAAATAATATTCAACATATTGCAGGTGAAACTTATCACACTTTTTACATAATCACCTCACAGTAGTCATTTCAGCTTACCAAAAGGCTTTAAAGGAGTGATATTCAGCTTTTTTAAAATGGA
Source organism: Siphamia roseigaster (assembly GCA_029814505.1). Classification (NCBI taxonomy): domain Eukaryota; kingdom Metazoa; phylum Chordata; class Actinopteri; order Kurtiformes; family Apogonidae; genus Siphamia; species Siphamia roseigaster. The sequence continues at coordinate 10,782,864 of JAPTYR010000030.1, read as the reverse complement.
ATAATACATTTTAAAACACTTCCCTGTGGTCTACATAAACTGTAAATGCTATGCATGGGTCTAAATCGGTCATGAGTTCCCACCTCAGGTCCATATTCAACCCTATTTCTGAGTAATGACACCAGAAGGGGAGTTTTTGAACGCCTGCCCTTTAAATGCAAATGATTCACTTCACACCCCAACCCATCCAGGTTGTTGACTATGCTTTCTGTCCCATTCAGCCACTTGTGTTTGTTAATACAACCAGCAACTGAACATTTTAGGTAATTAGTTCAAAGTTAAGACATATTTTCAGGATGCAATACAACCGTTTGTGCTGACAAACAATTATGTCGAACTTGGAGAAATGTTTGTTGGAAGTCTTGACCTTATATATGGAAATGTCTGGATGTTACTAGTTATAAACGTAACAAATTAAGCAGGAATTAAAATGGATTGTAGAAATCTACTCGATTTTTTTTTTTCCCAAAATGAATATAAAGATAGCTTTGCAGCACCTGGAGGGTTTAAATTCAAACTTCATGAACTATTAGTTACATTTACATTTACTTACATTTTCACTTACATTTACGCGTTTGTCAGATGCTTTTATCCAAAGTGACTTACAAGTTGAGAACAAATCACAGTGCATTGGCCGGGAACCGAACCCGGGCCTCTCGCGCGGCAGGAATTCTACCACTGAACCACCAATCACTTCGCTCCTCAGGGTTAGGGTCTAAGAGGTCCTGATGAAAGAAAAGTGTAGTTTTGACTTCATAGTGACAGTACACCATACAAACCACCACATGTTACCCACAACCTTTTGCAATTTGATTAATGAACTTGCAGCCCTGTGGTTTATGCATCACTTATACATTAATACATCTACAATACTCATGGATAGTTTTTATTTAAATTGAATTTTTCAAACCTGTATGTTTGCTGAATAGTCCATTGTATAGTCACCCAGGTAACTAAACCAACACCTGACTACACCACACCTGTTTTGAATTTTTTTTAAGACATGAGGACTGGGGACAGGATACCAAACATATTCTGTCAGCATCTGGCTGTTTCTGTGTTTATTCTACTGATGCTGCATCCAACCTTTGTCTTACCTAATCCTCCTGTTCTGGTTTTATTCAGGTATAAACCAAGATCTGCTGGAACGGTTGCAGCTCCCAGTTCCTGATCAGGAGAGGAGCTCCTACAGTTTGGTGCTGGTAGAGAGATTGATCAGAGTAATGAGTCAAGCAGCACAACCAGGTAACATGCACACAGACCTACGTTAGTATTCATCATTTCCCTAAATCGTTTTCTGATCACCTGCTTATTACAAATTACAAACCATCACGGCCAGTTACATAGTAAGCCTGATCATGAGAAGAGGGAATTTATGATAAATGCATGTTCTTGACCATTTCAACTATAATTTGTGACATAATCTTATAATTATTCTAAATTAGTAGTCGCACTAGAATCCAGCTGAGTGGTGCCAGGCACAACAAACTTGGCTCCTTGCATCGATCCAGCGTCGATCCAGCTGATGTCATCATGTCTATGCATGTGTTAATGTCAGTATATCAATTGCCTCTATGTACCAAGTTTGAAGTAAATTGAAACAAATTTGGTATTTTAATAGACGTAAAATTTCATCCAATATAAGTAAATGGGAGAAGGGAACAAAAAAGATTTCAAAAATTCATAAAGCATTTGAACTTTGACCTAATTTTTCCAAATTGTAATCACATCTATTCTGGGTCACTGGTAACTAAGTATATAATCCAATTATGGCATGAGTTCAACCAATAGTTTTAAAACAAAGAAACAAACCAAATCAAAAACAATACCTCTCGCCTCCCCCCACTTTTTTTGCAAGGGGTGGGATGATAAAATACTTCATCTGTGAGTCCAAAATTTAAGCAAAAGCATCATGTCATCAGAATCGTACGACGTTCCGGAATTCGAAATGCTTAGAATGCAACTTTATTTCCTGACCTAAATAACACATGAGTCACATGTGGGTCAAGGATTCGTCTTTGGGGATGGAGAATGTAGATCATAAAAATAACTCTCATTCTAGGGCTGTTTCACCTCTACTGATGATACAAGTTATATCATTCCTTCCTCTTTACATACCTTATCTGTATTATCTTACAGGATGATTTATGTTCTAAATAATACATAACTTGTCACATTATTTATGGTGAACATGCTTGTACTGTGTCATGTGTGTGTATGTGTGTGTGTGTGTGTGTGTGTGTGTGTGTGTGTGTGTGTGTAGATGGTAAAGTGCGTCTTGCAACCCTGGAGTTGAGCTGCCTTTTATTAAAGCAGTCTGTGTTGTCTGGAAACCACTGTATAATTAAAGACGTTCATCTGGCCTGCCTGGAGGTACACAACACACAAACATCTAAACACCTGCACAACATCACACACTTAACCCTTTAATCCCTGACAAGTCTGTGGTGAGCGTTCTGAATGGATGATTTATTTTAAAAATTCATAAAAATTCAAACATTTGTTCAATAAGAAAAATTTAAAATGTGCTGCTAGAATAGGTCTTGTGCTTTCCATAGACATCTGAGCATGCTCAGTTCAACCCCCACCACCTGTGTAATCTGGAGCAAAACACAGTGAAGTGAGGGAGACCGACCCAGTGTAAAATTAGAAAGTTTGGGCTTTTTTTTTTTCTTCTTTTTTTTGACCCATTTTCATTTTTCTGATTTTGTTTTGTGTTGTCGCAATTTTCTTTTACTTTTATTATTTATTTTACCGTGTTTTGCCAGTTTTTGGAGTTCAACAAGGTGCCAAAAAAGTCATTGGATTGATTTAGGAAAAAAAGACCTGCAAAACAACAACTGCTGGGCCAAAATTTAAATCCTTGTTATTCCGTGTGTTCCAGTTCACAGTTCACGTTAAACATCCTAAATCTATTGTTGATGTACATTCGAAGTGTCTTATTTAGTAAAAATGTGTCAAACTTCAATTCTGCTCTTTGCCTTTCCACCCTGTTTTGACCCTAAAACACAGTAAATCAAAGCAACTGAAGAAAAGGAATGCAAGCTCATACTCACAGCAGGTTTTATGATACTTCAACCACAAATTCCAAGCAGCCTGTTTCATTGCAATAATGTCTTAGGGGTTAAAGGGTTCAAGAATTTCTGCCAGATCAAAAGTCAAGGTTTTACATGTCTGAGCAGCAAAAACAGTTTGTCTTTAACTCTGTCAGTTTCAGGTTGTCAGTAAACTCTTATTTGTGGTTTTGACCATCCACTCTGAGCCCAAACTTGCTCTATCAGTCTTCCTCTTCCTCACTTACTTCCTCTCACATACTTTACTTCATGCCTCCACCTGCCCATGTTTCCTTTCAAAGAACTCCTCTTAAAGTCTTATGCTCCTTCCTGTCTTTTTTGCATCCCTGCTTTGTTTCTTCACACACATTAAATTGAATTATAGAGCTGCTAAACATGCAATTCATCCAGATCCAGCTGTTGAGAAATCATCCTGTCTGATTTGATAACACATTAACCCTTTAACTCCTGAGACTTTAGCGGTTCCACAGGTAAAAGAAAAAAGAATATGGAATGGATAGTGCCA
>JAPTYR010000030.1:10725547-10758621 GCA_029814505.1 Siphamia roseigaster | reverse complement strand
CTCAAAAGGTTTGGTTCGTTTGACAAAAAGCAGTGTGAATGCGAACCGCTCCAGTTGAAAATGTTAACATTGTTTCACTTTTGGTCCCCAATCGAACTGAGTCTACTGGACTATTAGGTGTGAAATCGGCCTATGACCATCTACATATGAAGGATGTATTCTTCATCCGTTTCCTGAAGCCAAAAACTCAGAGGGATAATATGTGGACGTCCAATAGACCAGTTTAACGTCAGCAAGGTGAAGCCATTCACCTTCATATGTAATAAACATGTTCATGCCTACAGGTAGGTCCGTGATCTAACAGATTTACCATTTCTCTAGGAAGGAAACATCCTTCGTAAGGGGGAAGGGTCAATAAAGTGATTGAGATTTATTATTAATTAAAAACTAAGTGTTGTTGGCTGAGACTGTAGCATGTGCAATCGCTACACAAAAATAGTCACATAAAATTACTCCCAAGAATTGTCAGAGACGTGAGACAACCAGAGGATATAATCTATATGACAGGCAGGGCATATGGTGGTAAAGGAAGGCTTGTTGAAACTGGAGAATGTCATTGTCAGTGGCGTAAGGCGATGTTTTGGGGGGGGGGTGTTGATTTCTATGAGGCAAGCGAAGCCGGGCGAAGGCAAGCAAAGCGAGGCGAAAATATTGAGGCAAGTTGAATAATATGCAAATGAGGAGCGAATTTCGCCTGCGGCAACCAATGGCAGCAAAAATATAAAGATTCCAAACTATTTGATTCGCTGCTATGACCGAGTGGTCAGAATGGAACACTAAATTTCGCCTTGCGTCGCCTCGCTCAAATCGCCTCCATCTGTCTCTACTCTGTGGGCTTGCTAGTCGCGCTCCAAACAAGTGCGAGACCCATCACTTGAGCTGTGGGCTCGCTAGCGTGAGTCGCGCTCTGAACAAGAGGCTTAAGAGGACACCCCCCACGAATTTGAGGTAAGTCAGCCTTTTTTTTTTAAGCTACAACAACAAATATTTGTTTGCTTAAAATAACGTTAGCTTTTTTTTGTCGTATGCCTACAGTTAGCAGCTAGCGCTTAGAGCAACATGTTCAAAGGCAAGCAATACAAGCGGGTTAAATGCTGGAATGTCCGTTAGCAATATAAAAAATTTTTCTAGCTAGTTGTTAATTCCTGCGTTGTCTGTCTTGTTAACTAAAGTGAAACATTTAGCTTGTTACGGAAGTACGTGTTTGTCCGAGTAGGCTATAAGACGAGGTTTTTGTTTTAAAAATAAATACAATACTTTTAGTTGCTCCGAGCTACCCCTTTGATTAACGACACGTTATGGAGGTTTTGTCCTTCAATTCACCTGGATTTAGCCCTAATTTTAAATCGTTTCTGGTGTGGATGTTTATGTGGTTAGATGTGGCCGCTAAGACAACAGTTTGTGTGAATTTAACCCAGTGTGAAGTAATTTGACGTCTTGTTACATTGGATGTTACATTAATATCTGTTATACTGTGATTACTTCTACTAAGTAAAGTATTTATTATTACACACGGAATCCTGGACCCGAATTACTCATATAATTTATCAACATGATATACAACAATGCCACATTACACAATATAACACGAGTGGTAGTGAGGTTGTTGTGGAATACCCTCACGGCTGTGATTCACGCCGCAGACACGAAGCCGACCGCAAAATTCTGTAGCGTATAACAAAGGGCTATATTTTCCATAAGCTGTCATTTGAAATCTTTGCATTGCATGATGTGCTACAGCCTTAACAGATATTTATGTTAAATCCCACCCAGGGCAGCTCAGAATTAGAGAAGCCTTATATCTTGAAAACACCATCAGTCCCTGCTGCAATGAGAGTGTCTAACTTATCCGGTGATATTTTTTTTCTCCATTTTAGAATGAGGGAGCTGAATGTGAAGGACTCAGTGTATATCGCACAACGAGACTCAACAGGGAGGTGCAAGGGGAACTGGGCATGGCTCAAGGTGGAAGTGAAACAGGAAGTGCAGGGTGTTGAGCATACAATGCCTCTGTCATTGTATTTCAGAAAAATAGATAAGGCAGGACATGCCAGATGTGTCTTATGCACAAAAGAAATAAACTATGCCAACAAGGGGGTACATGCCCTAATGTCCCACTGTGCTACATCCAAACACAAGGAAAAAGTATTCACAATTTTGACAACCAGGAGCATTTGTATTCCCCCTGATAATGCTGTTGCTGAGACCCAGGGACCAGAAGCTTTGAGAGAGAGGGAGAGTGGAAAATTACCTGTATCCACGTTTCAGCGTGTTGCGCATGCAGAGGTTTAGTACCAAGCATATACAGAAAATTGAATTAATTGTTCCTTGAATAATATTTTGAATAAGCACTTTTTGTGTGATATTGCAGTGCAGATAAAATGCATAAATAAGTATTGAACAGAAATGTATTATTATATATACTGTTGTATGTCGTATATCAGCCATACAATTTCTTCATAGTAGATCTATGTAGAGATACAAAGATGCATTTTAATGATTTTTATTTCCTTTCCATCAGGCACTTTGGCAGAGCACTCACTGCCATTCACAATGGCCCCCGTAATTGTCAACCTTGCACAGACGCTAGCCCAGGACAAAGTGGCTCTTAGCCGCATGAAGTTGTCAAGAACAGCAGCAAAATATAAAATGGTTCATGGCATGGGGAAGACATTCTCTGACCGCATCATCAGCAACATCAGGAAGTTGCCATTCTCCATCAATCTTGATGAGGCTACCTCAAGCAGTGACAAAAAGGTAATGCAGTAATATTAATAGAATAGTAATTCCTAAGATTTATACAATGCTTTGACACCTAATGCAATTACAGGAGAACACTGGCCATGTACATCCCATCAAGCTTACTCAGTGCTTTCATTGGGAAAATAACATGAATATTTGGCACAATATTTTCTTTATATGAAGGATGTCTGCCCCCATAGCTTCGCTTCAGCAGCTGCTCTGATATTTGGTCAATATTGTAATTTTTTCCTACTGACAGCACTCAGTAACCTCAATCAAAGGGGACGTGAGTTAAAAGCTGTCAACATTCTCAATGGTCTCATTTATACAGGTGCTTTCCATTTTGGTGAGTTATTATAACCCAGAGAGGAAGACCGTTGATGTGGAGCACCTTGGGTCATTTGAAGTGCTGAAAGTAACGACAGCAACCCTGGAGAATGCCCTGGACAAATTCTTTACCGACAATGCTATCCCGTGGTCCAACATGGTGAGCATGATGATGGATTCCTGCGCGGTGATGCGAGGCAACAAGTCTGGCCTTGAAACTAGAGTTCGACACAACCACTGCCCAGAGCTTCTAGACATCGATGGGGACTCATGCCATCTCATGCACAATGCATCAAAGAGATTTTCCAGTGCTTTCAACGGTCATCTAGAACAGCTCTTCAGTGACCTTCACACTGATCACAAGTGGGCTTCTGACCAGGTAAATTACTCATACATGAGTGTAGAGTGCTTGTGTATACCTCTTTTTCACCTTGACAGCACTGAGCACTTATTCCCCCTATTTTGCCAATTGCAGCAGCTGCCATCCGTGTATCTTGCTCATTAGAAGCAATTTGGGCTTCATTTTCTTTCCTAAGGACCTTTTTGTTTATTGTTTTATGTGTATGTATGTGTGTTATTTCTATTTGTCAGCGGTCTTATCTCCAGGAGATATGTGATTACATGAGCATTCCCGGTGAAACTCCAAAGAGATTCATCTCACACCGTTGGCTGTCAACTTATGATGTTGGACTTAGCACACAAACCATGCTACCAGCTTATAAGGTATTGTTCTTTGGCTTCATGACTGCGGAAGACAAGGCTCTGTACAGAGAACCTTTGAAAGAACTCTATTATGCTCATCGTGTGACTGAAAAGGCCCAGAGACGCATCCAGTCATTTCATAATGACCTCAGTGGGAAAGGTAAATTAACTCATTGCAGTTGTAGATTGGCTGGGTAATTTGGCCAAATTATGTGAATATCTATGGTGTGTCAAGATTGGCCTGCATGTTCACTATCTGACATTTACTGTACTTTGATAAATCAACGAATTAGAGCTTTGATATATTCTCTTCCAGGAATGACACAGCAGGGCAGAGACAGAAAGCAGCGGTTCGTCAAGAAACTGTGGCACGAAAGCACCAAGTCAGAGCTCCATCTCAGTGTCTACACTGGTGTCTTGGCTCTTCTGAAGGAGTATGTGATGGTGTTTCAGGTATGTTGAAATAGTGTTTCATAACAATGTTCTTTCCTACATTTTGGGTAGTTTTGAATGCTACCCCAGAAGTATTTTAACATCTTTTATTTTATTTTACCAGTGTAATTGGTTAAGTCTTTCTCTGCTTGTGTGGTGAAAATTCATATCCATCTTTCAAATGCACAATATAACTACTTCCTCAGGGCTGTGACACCCTTGTGCACAAGTTGCATGACAAGCAGCTGCAGGTTTTCACCAACTTTCTTGCATGCTTTGTGAAGCCAGAACACCTATCCCCAATCCCCAGGACCCTGGCAGGTCTTGAACTCAAGGGAGACAAACTGCTGCCTGCAAGAGATCTGTATGTGGGCAGAATGGCAGACAAATTCAGACGGAAGCATCCCAATCACCATGTAAGTGGTTTAAAATAAATGATCCAACTTATGAACAAAAAAATTTGCCAATGGTGAAGGTGCATTGCTATACCAGTGTGCTATTGTTGATTGATATCTATAGACGCTGAAGCCCTTCTTGGACCAAGTCCTCCAGGCGTACATCGCTTGTGGGGAGTACATGCAGAGCAACCTGCCACTCGAGAGCAAGACCCTGCAGTGTCTGTCTGCCATTGATCCAATTGCAAGGGGACACTCCAAAACCGGGCATCTGTTGAGATGGGAACTGGTGGAGATGCTCAGCAAGTTTCTTCCTGCTGATGTTGATGTTCAGCAAGAGGTTAGCTTAATAATGCACACCCCTATTATATTACTACTGTATGTAATCTGTTTGTTAGTTTAGTTTATGATGATGTTTGCTGTTGTTTAATTTGCAACCTACATCTTGTCTTTGTGGAGGTTAAAAATGTCCCTGGTGGCATAATTAATAAATAGTTCTTATCTTGCCTTAGATTCTCCAGTATGGTGTGGACCAGAGCCTTCCCACATTCACTGATGGAGAAGATGCAGTCAGCTGGTGGGCCGATGTCGCTGAAAAAGGAAGGTACCCGGCACTCACAAAAACTGCACAGACAGCATTGTCTGTGTTCCATGGGCCTTTAATTGAATCATCTTTTAGTTACATGGCAGAAATAATTGACTCAAAGTGGCAGCATGAACATCAGCACTCTGAGTGCAATTCAGACAGTGAAACACACCATGCTGACACAAAAGAAGACCGCAATAGAAATGTTCGAGAGAGCAGACGTTAAGTTTGGGCCAGTCGATCAGAAGCTGTGTGCAAACATTCTGTCGGCCGGTAACAAAGACAAAGCTTTGAGGAAGAAAGCAGCCATGGAGGAGATGGAGAGGAGGAGGGAGTTTGACTGCCAACCATCCTCAAGCGCTGCCGCAGCCAGACGGACCAGGGCAGAAGAGGAGGCTCTAGCCAGAAGGAGGCACGTGGCTAAACAAAGGAAGCGAGCCTGTGAGACTCTCGTCCAGGCAAAAAAGAAAAAAAATATGGACATTCTTTGAGGTATCAACATGTTATTTTTTTCCCCACTTTGTTTGCTGTGTCTGAAGTATCAACACGTGGAAGAAATAAATATTTTTCACTATAATATAATGTGTTTTGATTCTTTTATTGTTTTATTTCTTAACACTTACCTGAGTTCGGCGTTTGCGTCACCATTAACCCGCGCGCGTGACATTGTCACCTTTTTTTCTCTGAGGAGTTTGCAGGTATGGTATACTAAAAAAATGTGTCCCATTGTTTCTCAGTTTTCCTTTACTATCGTGAGAAGTACTGGAGCAGTTTTTAATACAGCAGTGGTTTCCAGGCATTGTGCTACGGAGTTAACAACTAGGACTTCTGCCACAGATTCTCTATAGAGTAGCTGTGCTTCTGCCGCTGGAATCCTGCAAACATGGCGGAGAGGGGAGGGGCTCTGAGCTCTGACAACAACTCCTCACTCTCAATAGAGAAATAAAATCCTAATTCCTGATTGTGTAACAGCGGTGATTTAAAAATACAAATAAACACACCCACACTTTTGCAAAAGCCTTTAGAGGAAATCTACAGCCACGTCGACACCAGAGTCCTGTGGTTTTTATATTGTTCCACCCAGACATTTTAACATTTCATTCAAACAGAATGCAAAACAATGGATCAGCCAATAGCAGAAGCTTTAAAGTCGTTGCAATCAGAAAACGGCAAAGATCCGAGAAAATTGGGAGTCATCGCTTCGTAACTGGGCCTTTTATTACATCATTGGCAATTGATAATGTTATTGGACTATTACATTTAAAAAAAAAAAAGAGCTAATTTATTACGTTATCGGATGTTATTACGTTATCGGTTTCTCCAGGGTCTTCCTCATCATCTTCCTCTGCTCTCTTCTAGATGATGCTTTGTTACTGGAGCACACCCCACCCTCTTCTTCTGGAGGAGAAGGGGAATCAGGAGGGGTGGAAGTAACACCGGTCTCCTCTTCTCCCGCCGGCTTGGTTCATCCTCCAGCCCTGGCCCCCAGCCTCACCCCGGCCTCCCAGCCCACCATCTCCCTCCTCACGGACAACAGCGCCGACACCCTCAGCGTGGAGTCGCTCACACTACTGCCCCCCGCCGACCCGCCTCACCTGCATCCCTGCGCCAGCCACGCCCCCACGTCCCTCCAGAGACGAGATGGTGCCATCACGGAGGAGGAGGAGGAGGTAGACGGCGAGACAGAAGGGGTTAAGAAAGGAGAAGAAGAAGAGGAGACGGAAGAAGAGGGGTCTCCGACGGATGAGACGGAGACAGACGCGACGATTAAAGAGGAAACCACGACGATGGAGATGGTCACACCTACTGATGAAGCACCGGAGGAACAAGACGGAGGAGAGGAGCCAGAGGGGGAGGTCTTTGATAAAGACACGCCCCTAGAAGCAGGTAGGGACACGCCCCCTGCTGGAGAAATGCAGGAAATAGACGAGTTGACGGAGTCTACAGAAATGCGCACTGAAAGACCGGACTCAGCCGAACTGGATTGAACGGCGTACACTATTACTGATTTCATGCACTAAACTGTTCACTCACACACACACATACACACAGGAAAGCCGTGTGTGTGTGTGTGATAGAGCTTGGCTGCAGTATATTTTCATGTCACAACCTGTAGATAGAGAGAGAGTGTGTGAGTGACTGTGTGTGTGAGTGAGTGTGATATAAAGGAGTCCAAGAGGCTTTTGGAAGCATCTCAACATTTGTGTTTGCACATGAAGAAAGACTCTTTTTACTCACAGAATACGGGATGGAAAGCGTTCAAACTTGGGGCTCAAAGCACATTTGGGTTTTTATGCACTCAAGTGTGTCCTGTTGTGTGAATGTTTTGTTCTTTTTAAAGCACGCGTTCGTCAAAGGCGCGCAACCAGCAATGTTTTTTACTCATTCTGACCGATTGTTTCAGCTTAAAGGCGCAGTCATGCACCGCTGTTCACCTTCTTATAAGGCTTTTGGAGACCGCTTCTACACTGCCCGGCCAAAAAAAATAGTCACACATGCAATATTTCCACCTTTGGTTTTGATACAGGTGACATTTACTTTGACATCTTTTTTGCCACATAATGCTTATGTAGTGTCACAATAAGGTTCATCATACTTTTTCCCATCCATAGTTGCATTCATTTTGAGTACTGATGATAGAGAATCGAACCGCTGCACCAAGTCTTCATCATCCCAAATGAAGAGTCTGGACGTTTTGGAGGCTAATTCATGTGTGAAAATCTCTTATACTTCCTGAAGTATTCTCTCACAAGCCTGATGACCCTGATCAATCCTGGCGATGTCCAATCTTTTAGATATTTGAGACATGAGATGACACTTCCTGCATCAGTTAAATCAATGGTTTTCAGATAGTGAGGCGGGCCTCCCCTAGGGGGCACTAGAGGACTTCAAGGGAGGCACGGCATGAGGAAAAAACAACGTAATTTTAAAAAAAAAAGTGTAAACACGTGGTTCGGTAACTACATTACGTGCGAGGGGGGGGGATTGCACTGAAGTGAAAGTGAGAGAGGACATAGAGTTTGGGGCGTGCAACAGAGTTAGTCTGAGCCTGATTATTATATCCCCAAACGGAGTTTCAGAGATATTATGTTTTTGGTCCGAACACCTCTGGTTCCACCAGCTCTGGATACTGTGGGTGTTGACGCAATAACATGAAAAATATTTGGTTTACAAATGTCATATTTTGCATATGGATGGATATAATGGAGAGGATGAACTGATTGGATTTTGGACAATTTACCCACAAGGGGCTGCTCAAAAGTTTGAAATCACTAAACACTCTTGCCTATATCACTGGAACTATTTGTCTGATTGACCTCAAATTAAGTGCAAACGAGAGGTCATGACCTGGGGATGCCTTACATCATAGCGGTATGGTTAAGGACTGGGGGCGTTCGGGGATATACCCCTAGCTGTCGCTTCCAACAGCTATTTGGCTAGTTTAAGGATTGGTCCTTGAAATGCTCCGCCCCTGCTTTGCGTAATTTATGGTGTTAGCTAACAATAGTATTCGTTTTTGATAGGAAGCTTAATGAATTTGGATATTTTAAAACAAATAAAGGTGTTAAAATATGAGGAAAATGATTTTAAAATCATACACAGATGTGAAAATGTATTTAAAATATGTTGAAAACACAGATGTTAAAATTTGGTTTAGAAAAACGTTAAAAACACAAATATATTCAATGAGTTCTATTAGAGGCGGCTCACTATCCCACAATTTGAAAACCCCTGAGGTAGATGAAATAACTAATTACAGCTGAAATATATTTGACCACTGCAGTACTGACCCATGGAAGGATCTGAACTATTTGCATAGTTAAATCCAGCGTCAGTCTCCTGTGATCAAATCTAAAGGTGGTGCTGTGAAATATTGCATGGGTGAATTTTTGAGGGGGGTAGTGTATTCTTGAGTATTTTTGCGTCTTGCGTTCACACAACTTACTGCAACATATTTAGCTTTTTTTTTTTCTTTTTTTTTTATTTTCTCTACGATGCTAAACGTAAACACAGTCAGCAGCACTACACTTTATCCAATGCATACTAGACCTGTCAGCAGGGAGCTCCACCAATACCTGCCATGTGGTTGCAGTGTATGTGTGTTTGTGTAGAATTGTGTACAGACTCAAACAGCTCAGCTCACATGAGTGTGTGTTTTGCTGATGCTTAAATTCTTATTGATCCGTGTAAACTAATGATCGGTGCATTTTCCATTTAGCAACACTAGTCTAATATAGTAAATATATAAAATAATCTGCGAAAAGTAGAGCAGGTGTCGAGCTGTGAACAGCAGTTTGATAATAGCATGACATTGTAGCTCTTCTTTTTAACACGGCCTTCTTGTGCCCTACTAACACATATTTGGATGATAATATTTCGATGCAACACAAAGCAAGTAAAAGTAGCTTTTGTGATCACACAGTTGATTTATTAATATTAAAGCTAGCAGATCCAGTTATAGGTTATTTGGAGCCACAGGTTGTTTGAGCATTTTCTTCAGATATGCATCTTTGACCTCAGTGGGCTGGTTTTTACTCTTAAACATCCAGTTAAATTGGTTATCTGGTGCCTGCAGGGGTTAAAAAAAAGTGTCTTTATTCATTGATCCTTTCAAAATAAAATACAGAATTAATCAGTCTATGCATTAATCTCCTTTGTGACAACAGAATACGTTGAATGCAACTATTTATATCATAGCACACACTACTTATAAAATAATACAGATGACTGATGTTAGGCGCCTCCTAAAATAGCATTTCCTGTAACCTCTGTAGCGCCATACGTGCACAGCAACACTGGGTTGAATGTATCTGCTGCCCCTCTGGCGCTGATCTGAAGCCAGTTTTGTTCTCTGACTACCATCAGCATTAGCCACAATGAAATACTATTTGTCAACACTGGAATGTACAGATATCACTGACTGCAAATTTGGCACGCAATGATATATGCATTTAATGTGGAAAAATATTATCTAAAAGGCACAGTTTGGATTGTCTGTAAGTTACAGCAACAAACATTAATGCACACAACCTCACAACGGCCACGGGAATCAACGTCACAGCTGCTTTCACTGCTCTGAGGTCAGTTTCGGCCGAGCAGACGCCTTCCTCGCGCTTCTTTTTACTGAGCTGGGCGGAGCTTGACAACTGCAATAATCATAAGAGCTAACCAATGAGGGGGGAGATGAATGTAAGACACGCCTCCTCTCTCCAAACGCTTTCCCGATCGCTTTGAACTGGATCGACGTGTTTTACCCTTTACTCGCGTTGATTTAATTCGTAACTCTCTGGAACAAAGCACACACATGCCATTTCTTTCACCCACTTTGCTTTTCTTTGCTTTCCCAGCCCCGCCCCCTTTTTCTTCCTTTCTGTGCCATTGTTGTACAGCTAAAGTCTTAAAAACACTCCGTCATGCTTATTTTTTAAGCCTGTACAGTCACGTTTCTAATAGAGAAATTCAGAGCAATACTCTCTTTTTGAGTCTGTCTCTTAGTATTTCCATCTGGCTCCTGTAAATAGCGGCTGAATGGTAGTGGTGATCACTGACGTGTGCTGAAGAGGAGTGTTTGTAGAGCAGCTACCGATGGAGGACGGAACCAGCCGCCATGTTGGAGCTGGACCTGCCACGCAGCGCGACGGCACGATGCCCGTCCCCATCGGCAACCCTGACTCAGACGTACCATGACAAGCTTCCATTATTAAGTCTCTGATTGTAGTGTGTGTGTGTGTGTGTGTGTGTGTGTGTGTGTGTGTTGTTTGTATGCTCTGTAAATGCATTTGCTTTTGAACCTGTAATTATTGTTAATGAACTGAAACAGAGGAATAAAGAACTGCAATAAATTATTCTACTTAACAAGTCCGCAGCCAGAGAGTTTGTTTGCAGATATGTGAAGGGTTTTTCCATTCTCTGCTTCTTTTAGCATCTTCATTGTCTTTTTTTACATTTTATTTTATTATAAGTAGGGCTGTCAAAATGAATGCATTAACGCGGATTAATCAGTCATCATGATTAATCTAATTCAAAATTTTAACGCAATTAAATGGAACCGTTGTTTTGTTGAAACTGTTGAATAAATGTGTTATGTGCTCACACACACTCATATTTTTGCATACATTTTGGATATTTTATCACATTTTTGGTGGGGTTTTTCCCCCCCTGTGTTTTAGAAGACTTTTTGAAAATGTTTAGGATTTTTCATCGCTTTTTTTTGTTTGTTTAGTTTTTATGAATTTTAGTGGATTTTAACATGTTTTGCATATTTTTCAGAATTTTTTTGGGTTTCTTAGTGTATTTTGTGGGAAATTGGAGTTGAAGGAAAAAAATACAGAAAGAACAGTTGACCGACATTAAGTGTTGAGCACAATTTTCTTTTCACCGAAACACCTTAAGCTTAAAATATCCCATGAACTTGAAGCCAACGTTAGTCGGGGGTTCTGCTAACACAAGGCTAGTGCGTGGCCTAGTTTGGACAAAGAGGTTAAGTGCAGATATATTCACTTCTGTCTTGAGTCTGTTTGTTATGCAAAATGAACCACAACTAATATAGAGTTAGATGAATATTTAATCGTGATTAAATAAAAAATTTTAATCATTTGACAGCCCTAATTATAAGTACACCGTCTGATTGGCCATGAGCTGATGTGAAGATGCTGTGTCCAGTTTCAGCTTTGTTGGCAATTCCTTCAAACATCTTCTCCGACTAAACTACTGGTTTCTGTGAACAATATCTGCAAAGTTTGTTCACGGTTTTAAGAAATTTTTATTTTTGGAGGTTTTTTTTTGTCTTTTTTTTATATTAAAAAGTACTTGTCACTTAGTTACTTATAATGGGCCATGTGTTGATGGTTTATAACATGGAAGTAGTTACAGATATCACTGTAGTTACTATTGAGTATATATAAGAATATATGTGTAATAGAAAGTCATATGGACTTTAATTTGAGCCCATGACCTTTGACCTTGAGTGAACTTGAAGGGTCAAACTCAAGGTCACCAATGTTTGTTTACATTTCAAAAGTCTTCAAAACTGCTGGTTGGTTTCATTACCACACCCATGAAGGGAAGAAGGGTGTTTTGTTTTTTTTTATTTTATTTATTTATTGATTTTTTTGTCTGTCTGTCCGCAACTTTACGTAAAAACTACTGGGCCAATATCCATGAAATTTTCAGGAAATGTAGATCCCATTAAATTGTGGCGAATGTAGGCCAAAGGTCACTGTCTCCAAAAATGTTTCCCCAATGATAATAGGGCAAATCAGGTGAAATGTGTGCGAAGGGGCGGGGTTTGTTGTAGCTGACATCACTTGTTTCATATTTTTTTGGATAGCTTCCTTGGGACAATGTCTCCAAAGTGTGTTTATGGTTTTAAGAAATTCAGATTTTTGGCACTTTCTTAAGAAATATTTGAATTTTTCTTTGTAAGGGGCAATATTTTGTTGGCTTATAACATGGAAATGGAAAAGCACTAATAGGAAGTCATATGAATTTTCATTTGGGTCTATGACCTTTGACCTTAAAGGGTCAAAGTTAAGGTCACCAATGTCTAGGATTCAACAGTCTTCGCTCTGAAACTACTGGTCTGATTAATTTCAGATTTTATACATAGCTTTCTTGGGACAATGTTTACAAAGTTTGTTTACAGTTTTGAGATATTAGGATTTTTGACACATTTTGTAAATATGTAAAATGTGCTTTTCTTTTAACTGGCTGTATTTTAATGTCTTATAGCATGAAAATGGTTACAAATATAAGTAAAGTTACTATTGGCACTGATAGGAAGTCATACATGGACTTTTATTTAATTAGTTGAGTTCTCCTCCAGTGAAAGTATCACTCACTTCTACTGGGAGATTGATCTACATGAACACCACAGGGTTACCATAGCAGCAGAACCTCATAACCTCACAAAATCAAGTTGTTACTGCAGTAATTCTTGACAGAACATGCCAGTGAGACACCTGGCCATCAGTTCTTTTTTTTTCCATCTGCACAAACACAACATCAGATTAAGTTCTCTTCAATGTTTGAGTCAGAAAAATAACATGAGGGGGAAAAAACAGGAACACACTACTTGTGTTTACTCCATAAGTGAGGGTGTTCACTTTGGGGTTTAGTGTGCAGATGGTTCCCCATGATGCTTTTAGGGTAAATCTTTACATTATTTGTTCCAAAATCAACATATTAGTGCTTAAAATGTATGTGTCTGAACTACAAATTGCATTACCGTCAGATGTGTGAAACAAACACATGCGTGGTCTGTAGATGAACTCAGACGTGTGTTGCAAGACCATGACGTTGTCGTTACACTGTGTGCCTCCTTGCGATGCGTTCATGTGGCTGCTGCAGAAGCCCTCAGTCATTTTGTGGTCTAGATGTGTTGCTTTTATCGCGGTTCCTCTCTTCAGGGAAATCTGTGTGTGTGTGCGTAAACGTGAAAGGTTTCCTGGTAGTGCACTGATAACTGACATGCTATAGTGTTTGTATGCATATGTTTTTCTTCTCAGTATCAAAACAGTTGCAGGATTAAATGGTTGCAAGGGTTCCCTGTTTGTTAGGTTTGTCCTCGCAGGAGTTGTGTTGCATTTGCTTATGTTGGTGTGATTGTTATGTACATTGTTTTGTTTTTTTACTTGAAATCACTGACATTAGCCCTAGATATACATGTTTGGTTCTTATACAGAGTGTCTATAAATTTTCTTTACAATTTAACAAATGTTGTACAAAATTGTTTAGACAAGTTATCAAAGCTTTTTAATCGCATTACATTTTGGTCCATTTTTCTTCAACAATAGATCAATTGTTGAAATTGTTGACCTGGCCTTTTACAGGGTGTCTGCGGGGTTTTAAAAAGTATTAAAAAGTGATAAATCAACAACGTAAAATTTAACGGCCTTAAAAAGTGATAAATTTGGTCAAAAGGTATTATTTAAAAAAAAAAATAGGTATTTTTTTCTTTTGGACAATGACTGGTTTCATTTTGATGAAATTGGCTAAATAAAATAAATAAATCCTATCTTGCTTGCGCCGCTACTTCAAAAACGAATGTGTGATATGAACTTGATATTGACGACATATCAATGCATTGTACTCATTGGTTGATAGAGATCTGAAATCGTCTCCGTGCGCACAAAGCTGACTTGTTACCGACTGCCGGCGCAGTTGATACTAGTTGATACTTGGTGCAACTCGGTGTCCTGGTGGTTGTAAAAAAAAAATCTGAAGGTAATAAAAAAAGGTATTAAATGGTAGTAAATTTGACTCAGAGATGGTGTATATACCCTGCATTAGGATGGATGGGTTGATCTGTTCTCTTAAAGGTGGTTCTAGAGCTTTTATTATTTTCATCTAAAATTCAGAGGCATCTTTACATGTCAATTAATTCATAAAATCTAAAATAAATTAACTCTTTTTTCATTTAGATAAAAACATTGTTTGTTCTCAGTAATATGAACGGTTGAAAAAAAAAAAATTTCCTATTAGTTTTATTCATTTAAGAAAAGGAGGAACAGTGCATATTCATATACATGAAAAATACATTTAAATATGCCAGATTATAGCCTAAAGCTAATTTCCATCTGCAGGCCTCCAGGCAGGTTGATATTACACAGAAACGCAGAAAATATACAGTAACAAATACAGAGATCATAAAATGCAACACGGGACAGTGGTAATACAGACATTTTGTACAAAATAATTTAACATTCATCTGTATTGCATGCACCAATACACTGAAATAACATAACAGTTGTCCTGGGATTGAATTTAATGTACTTTATTTTTCCTAAAATGATCAGAAATTGTTATAAAATGTAAAATATTACTTCATAGGGAATTAGTGATTCATATAATTTCAAAGTGAATACAGTTAATATTGTCGTTGGACACAGCTCATGATGCTTGATAAACATGACAGGAGTTACTGATATTTGCTGGCATCAGTTAGTGCTGCCACAATTAGTGGACTTAGTTGACATGATCAACCATGAAATTTAATCAGCAGAAACTTTTTAGCTGATGTGTATTTATTTTATGACTCCCTCCCATCTCAAACGCAGTAGGAACGGCATCTCTGCAACCACTGCCAGACACAAGCCACAGGTATGAAGCGATTGCACAGGTATGTTGTAGTGCCTGGGAAATCCATCCTGGCATTGGTTCCTGCAGCTGGTTGGCTGTACCTCAGAGAGAGAAACTCCTGTCTTTTAAGCATCTTGAGTTTAATTTCCTCTCACCCAGTACTCGTACCTTATTGTGATAAAACACAAAAAAATGTATAACTATATGTATTCCTGTAGATATGGATTTAACCCCAGCAACACAGTGCTATGTTTGGAAAAATCTGAAAACCCTTTAAAGTGCTTAAATTTGACCTTGAAAAATGTGTGTGAGCACTGAATAATGAAAGAACAGAAATAAACCAATGAATAATGTGACATCCACTGTTCTGTGTCCTGTCTGGAGCTAGGCTAGTTTAGCAGTGTGCCTCTGTGTGCAGGGTTTGTGCTAAGCTAAGCTAACGTGTCCTAGGCTGATCCTGAGGGGATTTGTGCTGTTTTCTGTTTCCTGTCATGAGGCTTTGCTGGGCAGCTGTTGGACTCAGTGTTTGATGCAGTGAGTGCAGCTTTACATCAGCTGACAGGAGGATAACACACACACACACACACACACACACACACACACCCTTGTCTCAGATCACAGTCCTGATGCAGCCCTCATCATCATCGTCTCTGCTCCGAAGAGCTCGTAAAGCTCAGCTCTCCACAACCCTGAGGTTCAGGTAGGTTTTCTCTGCCGTGCACTGTTGGGTGTTTGGGTTGGATGTGGATCTGTGGCTTTGGATCGGGCCGAGACCCGGTACTGATCTCAGACCAGATATCTAAGGATGAGAGTAGCATGGCTCATTCTGGCTGAATGTGTTCGACTCTTCTGATGGTCGTAACCAGTCACAGAGGAATCCACCAACGACAAACATCAGAATAGTTGAACCAAACCTCATGGCTACAGCCATTTGTCCTGGTCATGGTCTTAGAATCAGACTTGTCAAACTTTTACAGTAGTTAACCCTTAAATCAGTTTATCTAAGTACGACATCTAGAACAGGCAAAAATGCATTTTCATCAGTAAATGTGTGACGTGTCATTGGGGTCAGGGTTGAGTAGGCCAGGACCAGATGTAGGTTTAGACCACATTTGTTACAACCACCTTAAACCTCATGCAAGAGCTTGAGTTTTCACACTGTCAAAAGCAGCGATATTAACCCAATTCTGCTAAACTTTGACCTTTGAAATGTTATCATGGCAGTGCACCGCAATGAAAAGCCACCATTTTAGTAGTGTACATTTTTTGTGTGACGCAAGTTGGTTTGGAAGTCACTGGCAAGTTGATTTATCTGGGACTAGCAACTGAAGTGAAAAGTGCATTTTCAGTCCAAAACAGTGAATTTCCTGATAGGTTGTGTGTTCAGTTTTACAAAGTAATTGTTCTGTTTTACAAAGAAACTGTTTGAAACTGCACCAAAAAGACCCCACATGAAACCCCTCCCACAGTCTCTTCCATGTGTAATACTGCTGACAGCCACTAGATAAGTCGTAAGTCGCTTTGGATAAAAGCGTCTGCCAAATGCATAAATTACTAAATTACTAGATGCTGGGGTCTGCTGACTTTATGGTTCGTAGATTCCACTAACGGCATGTAAAAGGCCTTTGTTACTCAATGTTTGATCAAATTAACTGTTTGAGGCTTGTAATTAGCATTAGCTTACCTCAGGATTGTGTAGCTCTGCCTTTTTTTGTCCAAAGATGAGCATTTCGGACTCTATGGTGACAAGCAAACTCCTGTCTTCACATCTGTTAAGAAACCAACAGGTGAAGTCAGGTCATGAAGACGTGAACTGAAGGAGTCTGTTGTACGAGAAATAAGCTAATGTGGTTTAATGTTGCAGTTTCTGTTGAAAAACAAACTGCACTGAAGACCTGGTCCCGGTCTGTGTTCAGTCACTACCTCCTTCTCTTTCTACTCGTCTTCATCCTCCTCTTCATCCTCCTCCATTGGATCAGGTTTCTGTCTAATGTCCTTTTGCTCCCTGTGGCTCTGACTTCATTCTGTCTTTCTGTTTCTTCTTCTGACTCAGATGAATGTGTTTAGTTGACAGGCTGTCAGTGCTGCAGGTCACATGATCCCACAGGTCACATGATCCCACAGGTATCAATACATCCACATTTTTATGGACTCTTCCCCAACACTGATCTGATAACCGATCGGATCGTCCAAAGGTTTACACTGGTTTGAGGTTTGTTAGAATCCACATTGGGGTGGGGTGTCATAAAGACTGACTAGATCCCACCTCCTAAAGTACAAGGTCACAGAGTAAATTCAGTTGTGAGGAAGGGCTGGGTTTATCCTGAGGTAGATATTTAACACATGCATTTACTTCCACATTCACCCACTGTAATGCATATAAAAATAGGACCATATTTGAACTCATTTATTAGATTAAAACATGTTTTATTGAGGTCTGACTAGAGTTGAAGCTGTTTGTTAAAACTGCACATGATGATGTTGAATTAGTGGATTTGAGGAACTGAAACTTCATTAACAAACAGGAAGTCATGAAGTGTAAACAAATCATAATGCTCATGTAGAATTAACCCTCCAGGATTCATTCATGTTTAATGTGATTAAAGTTCATATTATTTTTATTAAGTTTGTTTTAGTTCAGAATTCAAAAGTTGTTCATTTGTATCTGCTTTTATAAATTGTGATCCATCCACTAAAATCATCCCATTGTAAACCGTGTTAAATTCCTACACTAACACCCTTCGTCCAAGTGAGTACAAAATGCACACTGACACATTTAACGTTTGACATAGAACCAAAAATAACAATATTGACCAATGTTACTGTTTCAATTTTTTTGTCGAATGTAAGGGGGGGTTATAAAGTTGGGTTTTTTTTCTCCTTTTTTTCCATCAAAAAATATCTTTGTTTCCATTACAAATATTTTATTTAAGGGCTAAAAATATGAGTTCCTAAATATTTTGGTTTATGGCTCAAGTTGATGAAATACAAAAAAAAAATGGGAAAAGATAAAAGCCAACTGTATAAAGTCATTCTGAGATTAATTCAACTGCAGATTATGCGCTGTAAGTGGTGAAGGCTCTCTGTGACACTGGAGGGTTAATGATGTCATCTGTGTTTCCATGACGACTGCGTGAGTCCTGTTATCTCCACTAATGGAACATTTTAGCATGGCTGTGTTTCTTAAATGTCCGAAGTCCATTCAGGGGAACATTAATGGAACAGAAACGCCACCTGAGTCTGTTCTGAGGAGGACCAGTATCTGGTCCATCTGATCTGGATCATCTCCTCCTCTGGGTCCAATTGAATGTTTAATCTGATGATGTCACAGCGTCGGTGATGAGACGAAAACGCTAATCCAGGTTTACATAACTCATGTGTCTGCAGGAGGATTAACACAGAGTGAATTAAACAAAGTTGATCAGGTGACCATGGAAACCTCCTTTCATCTAAACTCATGTTCTCATTCATGTCCTCCATATTCCATCACATTGGACTCAATCAGACTCTGAATACTTTATTGACCACAGGGGGAAATTATTGAGTAATACAGTCATGCCCTTCAAGTAGAATAACAAATAGTAAGGAAATAAATTATCAATACAAAAACATAATGTTTTTGTGTTAGGGTGACTAGGCATCCTGAAAGATTTGGGACAGTCCCAAAATCTATACGGTTATCCCAAATCCCGCCCTAAATGTCTCAATAATTCCACTCACTCAGAATACTGAGTAGTTATTGGAGAGGTTGAGTTGACTGCATACAGCGTCTATTGGCTTTAAAGGGCCAGGCTACAATGTGGATAATTTTTTATGTTCTACAGTTAGGTGTGAATATGTGCTGATAATGAGATAATTTTCATTCATTTGACATGACTGGTAATCCCAAAACACCACTAAAAAGCAAAAGCGTCAATGGAGGAGTGGGTAGGGAAGTACCTGTAGATTGCCATTAACCAGATTATACACACACACACACACACACACACACACAAAACATGCACGCACGCATATATATATAAACCCAACATTAAAACAGCAATATGTATTAAACAAATCTTATCCTTATGCCAATTAAATATGCATAGTAAGTGTGTAATTATAATGATGTTTTGAAGGTGAATGTACTAGTTCTTCTGCTGATAAACCTGCACATTTCCCTAAGGTAGTCTGTAGTTAAACACCTGCCTTGCTCCTTGCTGCGTCATGCCACGCTGCCTAGCACTTACAGTCCCTGCTGACTCCGTTTCCATGGAAACGCTCCCCAAGGCCTGATGCCGTCTGTGTCCCAGGACATTGTTTACCTGTCAGAGCAGAGAGGCTTCATAAAGGCGAGGCTCTGCTTGGAGACGTTTGTGGAAGACCGAGCTGCCACAGCCTGTCGGAGTGTGGGGTCGGAGGTCGCCACAGGGGGTGGGGATAGGGGCGGGGGGATGCTGTGGCGGGCTCCTCTGTCCTGCCTCTGTGCTTGTTTTTCGTAGGTATTGCTGTTGCTCCTCTGGTTCTGATCCTCTGGAGCTTCTGGTCAAACCCAAACCGACCTTTGACCTGCTGCGTTCTCCCTCTCTGCATCTTTCAGATCTCGTGGCCTGCCCAAGCTGAAGGAGTCGAGCTCCCATGAGTCTTTGCTGAGCCCCGGCAGTGCGGTGGAGGCTCTGGACCTGAGCATGGAAGAGGATGTGTTCGTCAAACCTCTGCACAGCAGCATCCTGGGACAGGAGTTCTGCTTTGAGGTGACTGCAGACATTCAGCACCTCTTTGGTCGCATTTCAACTAGTATCAGCTCGGCCGGGCTTTGCTCAACCCGGCTCACTTTCATGTGTTTGCATCACGAAAAGGACCCAGTACCATGGTACCTGGTACTAGAATTTTCTTATCACCTCCGCCGGGGTTGCAAGTGGTCCCAAGCGATACTAAAACATGGCGTATAAACAGTGTAGACACTGATTGGTGGAATTGTGTGTGTCATTGCGTTATCAATGGGACCTGCCATTTAAAAAAAAAAAAAAAGGATTTGAAGTTACAGTAAACACACCAGTAAGTTAATTTAGTCCACCACTCATTGATTACAGTCCACAAAACAACACCATGGTCAGTCATGGAGGTTGAAACATTTCAGTATTTTGTAGCTGATGAGAAAATTCAGCATGAGCTTGACGGCGCCTCGCGATGACGTCCAGGTACTGTAGTATCTGTAATGGAAACGCTCACAAGGAATAGTATGTGGTACCCAAGTCGAGCCGATGCCATGTAGTGGAAACGTGGCATTAAACAACCATGTTCAGGAGGTCAGAGGTCATGTGATTCTGTGTCTGTGTCTCAGGTGACGTACTCTGGTGGAAGCAAGTGTTTTAGCTGCACGTCGGCGTCGGAGAGAGACAAATGGATGGAGAACCTGAGGAGGACCATTCAGCCAAACAAGGTGAGTGGACATACGGCTTGTGGGCCAAAACTTGGCGGCCAGTGGCTCCATGGGATGAATGTGTAAAATGCAAAATTTATATTGAAGATATTAATCGGCATTTAGTTGAGGTTCCTCATTCAGGTCAATATAATCTAAAGTGGATCAGAATCAGTCAAATAAATACACAATATCCTATAAACAATAACATTACATTTATAAACTCTCCTTTCACAAAGAAATATGACCCACCTGAAATGTCTTTATGCAAATCTGTGCAATTGGGACAATATTCTGTTATTCAATATGTGTATTTGTTGATCCACTGTGATCTGTACGAACATGTGAACAAACATGAACATGTGGAAATGATAAACTGAGGCAGAATATTGGTAAAATTACACTGATTTTACTTGAGAAATTCTATTTTTTTCATGTCATTTTCATTTTTTTTCAGGGTAGTTTATAAATGCAAACATTTTCCTGTTTTTATTTCACTGCTCTGAATAGTTTTAGATCCTACTGGTCTGAATGTAGAACCTGAGCTAGCATGAGTTTGACAACTGTCCCTGTTTTAACTGACGTCTGTCTTTTGGAGGCAGGGTTTTAACGTGCATTCATTGTAGGATAACTGCCGGCGTGCAGAGAACCTGCTGCGACTGTGGATCATCGAAGCCAAAGATCTACCACCAAAGAAGAAATACTTCTGCGAGCTGTGTCTGGACGATGTCCTCTATGCCCGAACCACCAGTAAAACTCGCCACGACAGTCTGTTCTGGGGTGAGTACTTCGACTTCTGCAGCCTCCCAGCCTTGCACAGCGTCACTGTGCACATCTACCGCGATGTGGACAAGAAGAAGAAGAAGGACAAGAACAACTACGTGGGGCTGGTCAACATCCCAGTGGCGGGCGTGACGGGCCGACAGTTCGTGGAGAAGTGGTACCCGGTCAGCACGCCCACCACCAGCAAGACCAAAGGGGGCGGTCCGTCGATCCGCATCAAGTCCCGCTTCCAGACAATCTCCATCCTGCCCATGGAACAGTACAAGGAGTTTGCGGAGTTCATCACCAACAACTATACTATGTTGTGCTCGGTGTTGGAGCCTGTCATCAGCGTCCGCAACAAGGAGGAGATGGCCTGTGCACTGGTGCACATCCTACAGAGCACCGGGAGGGCAAAGGTCAGGGTCAACAGCCAATCAGAACACAGGAACCACCAGACAGAGCCAATGGGGACACAGGAGAATCAAATTATAGAGGGTAAAGATCAGGGTCAGCAGCCAATCAGAATCTCTTAAAGGTCAGATTATTTTTCACAATTTGTTTTAGGTCAGAATTCAACAGTTGTTCATTTTTGTCACATTTTAATCATTTTGATCCATCCACTAAAATCATCCCATTGTAACCAGTGTTAAATTCTTACACTAACATCCTTCATCCAAGTGGGTACAAAATGCATATTTAGCATTTAACATTTGACCTAGAATCAAAAGCAATAATGTTTATGAACCAATGTTGATGTTATTCACTATTGTCTAATTGGATGGGATTGGGGCAGGGGGAGATTCCAGTTTTTATGTAAAATATTAGAATAAAAACTTTCATTAAAATTTTTTTTTCACATTCTAAACATAGAATTTAAAGGATTAAGGATTAAAGGATTTAAAGGATTATTGAACATTTGATATTTTTGTTTATGGGTCAAGTTGATGAAATACAAAAAAGTGTAAAAGTTGAAGACATTAAAACCATTCTGATGCACCTACGACATGGTGTAGATTATCCACTGTAGTTGATTGACAGACCTGTATGGGCGGGACAGCAGTGGGTTTAAAGTATGTGTCATCCAATCACATCACAGATACATCTGGTGGTCTGTGCAGAGGATTTATTGATATGATCTGAAGTTCAGAACATCTCCAGACTCTTGAACTTGAATCATCCTCCCTGACTCCGTCTCTTCTTGTCCCCGTTCAGGACTTCCTGACGGACCTGGTCATGTCAGAGGTGGACCGCTGTGCAGACCACGATGTCCTGATCTTCAGGGAGAACACGCTGGCCACCAAAGCCATAGAGGAGTATCTGAAGTTGGTGGGACAGAAGTACCTGCACGACGCCCTGGGTGAGTCCTGAGCACACCTTGGAAGCATTCTGACCAATCATACCACAGGGTGGACTCTGTCTGATCCATCTGTTGCAGGACTCAGGGGTTTGACAGGTTCAGGTTCACATGTGGTTTATCGAATGCTGTTTATCCACTGACGGACTGGACTGGGGATAAGGTTATTGAGAACATCGACTACAGCTGCAGCCATCCGTTAGTTTTCAGAACGATTAACCAATCGATTAATGTCTTTGATTCCATTAAACCATTATTTGATTAGATGAGAAAACAAACAGTAAAACTGAAACGGACGTGTGTGAAAAAGACAGACAACTGAAACAACAACCACAAAAAGGATCAAAGTAGAAGGATATATACAAAATATCTATATGGAAATAACATTAGAAAAGTATCTAAAATATTGAGATAGAATTGATAACAGACCAGCTAAAAATGACAGGAGAAGCAGCGTTAGTCTTAAAATAGTAGCGAGTTCAGCATTAACAGGGTTCATTTGGAAACCTGGGTGCCTTCAACATAGACTACATAGACCAGGTCCAAGTCAGGTTAGTTCAGGTTCCACATCCAGACCAATGGGACAAAAGAACAGAAAAATAACCACAAGTCATGACAATGCCACACTTTTCAAGTAAATTACTTAAATGTTTACATTCATAAACTTTCCTTTCACAAAAACAAGTGAATAAAAAATAAGTGCAACTTTTAACAGTATTATACCTCATCTTATCATTTATATGCATTGAAGACAGACACAGAACATTTTGTAAGAGGAATAATGGTGTTAAAATGTTAGTCATCATTATTTATAGGTTATGCTGGTTTTGACACCCTTGGCCATACACATTTTCAGTGTAATTTTTTTAATTTTATAAATTCACCCCACGGGTCAGATTAAACCCGGTGGCATCTGGTTTAGGTCTACGGGTCGTATGTTTGACACCCCACCTGTAAACCGATTTGAGCCCATCTTCATGAAGTTTCCAGGTCCAAACAGATTCATCCTGAACTTTGAGATCAGATCCAGGCACCATTGAACATTTTCCTTGTGAAGAGAATGGCTGTAAAAACCTGATCAGGGTGCAGCATTTTTAGACCAAACCCAAAAATAAACCAACACTTTAATCCAGAATTAGATGAAAAGCTGCCAGTCTCTTTGAATCTGTTTCTACAGCTGGACTGGAGAATACGACCACATGAAGACCTTATTCTGCTGCATCATCTTCATCCTACTCCGTTCTCTTCCTCTCAGTTCACACATTTCACAGAAGAAGAAATGGCTTAAAATAGTTCACACGTGTAAAATCTGCCATCATCACCAATAAAACTCTGTGAAATAATGCCAGTGTTTGACAGCTGAGACTCGTATTTTGAAGATACAGTCAAAGCAGCTGATTCAGGTATTTATAGAATCCTCATGTTCAGTCTGATGCTGAGTCTCTGCAGGACTCTGTGAAGTTTAAGGACATGTCAAACTGTAAAAAAACAGCTTTGGCGCTGACCCAACTGAACCCTTATGTCATGAGTTCCAAGTGTTGCAGAACAGAAAATCTCTAAAGTTTACTGACCAATGACATTAAAGTCATTGCATTTCTTCACGTTTCATCTTAACTCAATTGATTTGGCTTCATTTAAATTTTTTCCCAGCTGATCTGAAAACTAGTCCGTTTGTGTTTTATTTTCTGTTCTTTTTACCTTTGGTTCTGAACATCTGCATCTTGCAGATAATTCAGTTTATTGTTTTTGAGCTTTGCACTTTGATTGGGTTTTATACATGTAGTGGAAAGAATTGTGTGCGTAGTATTCTGTCTATATATGTATTTGTGTGTAGTATTCGGTCCTATGTGTGTATTTGTGTCTCCAGGGGAGTTCATCAAGGCTCTGTATGAGTCAGATGAGAATTGTGAGGTGGATCCGAGTCGATGCTCCAGCAGTGAACTGACCGAACATCAGAGTAACCTGAAGATGTGCTGCGAGCTAGCGTTCTGCAAGATCATCAACTCTTACTGGTACCACCCATATTTAGAACCAGAACCATTGGATTAGTCCACATTATCCCCTGAATAAACTTAGAACCAGAACTGGTGGAAAGAGGATTAGATTAATTTACAAAGGATGTTTACATATACATTATATTGACCACACCCACTGTCCATCTACTTGGTACACTGGTATGAACTATAAACCTATGGTCTGGTATACTGGTATGAACTGGACCCTGTGGTCTGGTACACTGGTATGGTCCGATTTCCTCCTC
The DNA here is from genome assembly GCA_029814505.1 of Siphamia roseigaster. NCBI lineage: Eukaryota > Metazoa > Chordata > Actinopteri > Kurtiformes > Apogonidae > Siphamia > Siphamia roseigaster. Next base: position 10,733,577 of record JAPTYR010000030.1, on the reverse strand, counting down.
TGAATGTGTCATCCTGTCCCCAGTGTGTTCCCCCGGGAGCTGAAGGAGGTGTTTGCGTCGTGGAAGCAGCAATGCGTGGCCCGTGGACACCAGCAGGACATCAGTAAGCGACTGATCAGTGCCTCCCTATTCCTGCGCTTCCTCTGCCCCGCCATCATGTCACCATCGCTCTTCAGCCTCATGCAGGAGTATCCAGATGACCGCACGTCCCGAACACTCACCCTCATCGCCAAAGTCATCCAGAACCTCGCCAACTTCACGAAGTATGACCCTGTTCATCTCCACCGCCGAACGCTGCTCTATCAAACATCCAACTGAGGTGTTTTCTCACCTGCAGGTTCGGTAATAAGGAGGAGTACATGGCCTTCATGAACGACTTCCTGGAACATGAATGGGCGGGGATGATGCGTTTCCTGTCGGAGATTTCTAATCCGGAGACTCTGTCCAACACACCGGGCTTCGAGGGTTACATCGACCTGGGCCGGGAGCTGTCCGTCCTGCACGCTCTGCTCTGGGATGTCGTATCACAGCTGGACAAGGTGTGTGACCTCAGTGTGTTGGTTTATTAATGTCTGACAGATCCAGGATCAGAGAGGAACCTTTAGCTCTAACTAGGTTTGTAAGCGTCAGGTGGTTAAGGCAGTGTACGGTTTTTGATACATATTATGCAATTAGTCCCTTAATGCGTGAAAATGGCCAACAGTCAAAGACGGCTTTCACAAGCCTGGATCTAAGGCTCCTTGTTCCCTTTATTCACAGTCTTCATGTGGCAGGTGAAACTATACAAAACAAAGAGAAGCCTCTTTTAGCTTTAGCAGACATGCATGCACATCATTACATGTAAGTACATAAATGTATTGCATCATTAATATGCTAATGAACACCTTCACACATATCTGCATAGACTGTTAACATCATTAAGATAAATGTAATACGTTATGAATGTCTGTAATGATGGATCACATACAAGCTAATTCTGAGCAAAGTTAGCTTTAAACCATCAAACTTACTGCTGTTGCTTTGGAGGGAGTTGGAGAAGTTCAAGGATGGAGCTCCATCCATGAACATGTTGTCAAGGGACGATTTGAGCGTCCAGACAATGTGAGTAGTCTATGTGTAGAAGCATTTATCTCTGTCTGCCATCTTTTATGACTACGACAACCTCACTAGGACAAAAGATTTGATTCCCCTCCACCATTCAGTTTTCCCTCAGATTTAGATCAAAATTGTGCAAGTTTGTCCCAGCCAGGTTGTTGCAGTGAGCCGTGCAAGCTGTACGAAAGGGATAAATGCTTCTATACATGTGTGACTCACATCGTTCGGAGACTGAAATCATCCCTTGTTATGTGCTGTACTGCCTAGCGACTCTTAAAGACATTTTAAAATATAGGTTATTGTACTCAATCGATTTTTATGCTTTTAACTACTGCTGTCATAGATATTAACGCTACATCAATGATTACTTTTCACACAGTTTAAATTTTTTTTACAACTAACTTATTTAACTGAACCAGGTACAGAGCCAGGGCCCGTCTGCTGTTTGACACTAAACTGTGCTTTGAGCTGCTGATCAGTGATTGGTCGAGTGTGTGATTTAAATGTCTCATGATGTCACATGACCATAGAGAGCAAACATCACTAGAGGACATTTAACCACATCTTTAACCTCCACCTGGCTGACCCACACAGCATGGCCCTGACCTTTGACCCCTCCCCCTCCCGCCTGTGCATCACTTGCTTCACCTGCCTGAGCTCCACCCCCTCAGCATGATCCCACTGTTTGATTGGTTCTGTTCAGTTGATGCATGTGGTTTTGTTGGTTTGATCTTTAAGTTTCCCTCATGTTTTTCTCCCATCCCTCCCCCCTTCCTCCTGGTCACTTCCTGTCTGGCCGACTTCTCTGTTGCCACCATATTGGTTTTGCATCAAACCATCCATACACACACACATACATACCCACACCCACACACACACACACGGCGACCACAGGGTGAAAATTCCTTCCTGCAGGCCACTGTAGCCAAGCTGGGGCCTCTGCCGAGGATTCTGGGAGATATCTCTCGATGTCTGGCTTCTCCAACACCCGTTCAGCAGCAGCTGCGACGCCTCCAGGACCACAGCTCCGCCCACAACATCAGTGGCAGCCTGTCATCAGGGTTACAGCGAATCTTTGAAGACCCCGCTGACAGGTAACCAGTCAGAGAGTGGCATGAGGCTGAGGTTTTAAAACAGAGGTGTCAACTTAGTTATTAACAACTGTGTTAAACTCCAACTCCCAGGATGCATTTCACATAATTCATCCATCCACAGAGCATCATGGTCCTGTTCAAACCTGAACATCCAGGCTCTGGTCTGGCATCTTTTAGAATATTCATTCATTTATTTATTTTTGAGTCTTGAATTTCTTTCGGTTTAATTTTTTTTTTTAGCTCATCAGTGTTAATTTTATTTAAGTGATCGACGTTGATGTTGAATTTTACTAATTCAACATTGTTCATGTTTAATAATTTACATATAAACATTCATCATTGTTCATGACTTTTGTCCATTTCTTTGGTTAGTTTTTTTACTTTTCTCAAATAATGGACAAAGATAAAAGCTGTTTCATCTTCAGTTGTTGGATGTGCATTTTCCTGACGTCATGTTCTGTTTTCAGTCACAGCGACGCTAGAAGTCTTCAGTCTCCAGTGGAGTTGATGGAGGGTTATGTTCGCGGTCAGCGCCCTCTGCTGGCCCATCAGCATCCATCAGCTCACACCAGCTTCTCGGACCCAGAGGACAGGGACGGCATCCTGGCCAACGGTCGCAGCGTGTCTCTGGTCGACCTGCAGGATGCTCAGACCCTCCATGGCCCAGCACCGCCACACCATGAGGCCCCACCCCGCCTTAGCAGGGTGGGCTCACAGGCCTCTGTCGGACAGGCCCCGGCCACCTACCCCCACTCCACACCCCTCACCCCACAGGCCAAAACCCCATCAGCTGCCAGGGACGGCCAACCGCAGAGCGCGCCACAGGTGCGGCGGCCGCTGCACCCGTCACTGAGCCAGCAGCGCAGTCTGCAGCCGCTGTCCTTCCAGAACCCCGTCTACCACCTCAGTAACCCCGCCCACTCCACGCGCTCTGCCCAGTCACTGCGTCATGACTCCAGCTCAGAGAACCTGAGCACCGAAAGCTCGCACAACAGCCACAGCAACTCTGATGACTTTGGCAGCCAGGTGGGGGTCAAAGGTCGCATGGCATCCAACAGCAGCCTGGATGAGCTGGGCAGTCGGCGAAGCACACAGAGTGAGGAATGTTCGACGCCACGCCGCCACGTCATACCTGACCTGCCACCTGGTGCCGCCACTGCAGTTGCCATCCCCCGACAGAGCACGACGGCGGGCACTGCCCACATAGTGAAAGTGGAGCAGCAGAGCAGGGGAGGGGGCGGAGCCAGGACACCTAGGTCCCTCCCACACAGCGCTTCACTCCGCAGCAGCAGTAGCGCCAACACTGAGCCAACGCCCACAATAGGCCCTGCCCTCAATCGCCAACAGTCCACCTGTTCTATGGAAAACATGACTCCACCCCCAAGGGGTGCCACTAAGCAACCACAGCAGGTAACGGCAACTGACAACAAGTGTCTCTTGTGATATTCAGTTTCAGCTCTGTAATGGTTTTCATGCTCTTGTGCAGGTTGTGTCTCCAGTGGAGGCAGTTGCCGTGGCGATGTCTCCAGTGGAGAGGACAGCAGCCTGGGTGCTGAACAACGGCCAGTATGAGGAGGAAGAAGGAGAGAGGAGCAAAGAGGAAGGCAAGAACGCAGAGAAGGTAAGGTCTGGACCAGGTGATGTCAGCGTATTGGACTGGGTCACAGCGGATCGGACCAGGTCACCTGATGGTGTTTCTGTGTCCGCAGTATGAGCTGGAGATCTCGCGGCTTAAGGAGCGTCTTCGGGCATCTGGGCGCCGTCTGGAGGAGTATGAACGTCGTCTTTTGGCCCAGGAGCAGCAGATGCAGAAGCTACTGCATGAGTACAAGGCACGTCTGGAGGACAGCGAGGAGCGGCTGAGACGCCAACAGGAGGACAAGGATAACCAGATGAAGAGCATCATCTGCAGGTAGACGTCACCGTCCTCCTCTGAGGACAGAGTCAGGGCACGAGTCCTGAAAAGATGTAAAAAAAAAAAACTGGCTGTAGTTTAATAAAGACACCAAATCAGAACATTGACAGGATTCAACTTCAACATAACACCAGCATAAAGAATGATGCCTTCAGGTGCTGTTGGGATGATGATCCTTTGTAATTCAAAATCCTGTTTGCATTGTGTTCAGTTGGTTTTGTTGTAGTAGTGAAATGAAAAATGACTGAAATGCAGTTGATGTCGACCTGATGCGAGGGAAAACAGTTTAGGACATGTTCATTTGCCGGTTTTAGATCATTTTGTGTATAATTTGGTTTGTTTTCTCAATTGTGTAAACTATAAATGTGTAAAATCCACTAACAGCAGCAGAAAGTTAATGAAACCATTGTTTTTCATTGGACATGAATATCTTGATGCTCTTATGTTGAAAAGGTCATTTTCATCTCGTCGACATGAATGTCCCAGTTCTTCAGTGGAAAATACATATGGACTGTTCATGACCAACTAGTATTTTACTAGTAGTTAGTAGTATTTACCGTAATTACCTAGAGCACACAAAGGCAGCATAAGTATCTGCAAATAAAATCTTTTCTTCCTGTAAAGACGAGGATCCAGAAGGACATGTGGACAGGGGCCTTACTCTTCCTGTCTTGTATTTGGTTGGTCAGGCTAATGGCGGTGGAGGAGGAGCTAAAGAGGGACCACGCCGAGATGCAGGCAGTGATCGAAGCCAAACAGAAGATCATTGATGCTCAGGTATGTAACTGGCGTTAACCTCGGTTATTCATGGTCGTGTCGGTGGCACTTCGTCCATCAGCGCCGTCATTCACAAACGAAGGCGAAGGCTCTGAAAGGCAGCAGGTTGTAAAAGGTCGTCTGTGGTTTAGTTTCATGAAGGTGTTTGAGCTGAACCACTGTGGTCCGAACATGGGTTAGGGTTCAGATAAACTATTATAAACCTGAAGAATCCAATCATTCTGACTGGATCTGGATAAACACGTTAGTCCAGGTTCATTCGGACTAATATGATCTGAAGTGGATCAGAACCAGTAAAATAAGAACAGAAAAAGAACTAAAAATACATGATGTACTGTGACTATGGAGGACGGACCAGTGACACAAGAAGCAGTTAAAGGGTGTGACTTAACCCCTGAGTGACCCCTGAGACTTAAGCAGTTCCACAGTCAAAAAAAAAAAGAATAAGCGACAAAATGAACAAAACAGCCAAAGTTATTAATACAAACGAACAAAAATAGATAATAAACCAACAAAATAATAACATGAATAAAGATGCAAACAGAATAAAACTGAAGAAAAAAAAAGTGTAGAAAAATGAACAAAATAAGGAACAAAATTAACAAAAATTAATACAAATTTACAAAATGGTTAAATAACTTAAAAAATTTTCACACAGACACACACACAAAGTAAGAAATAACTAGTTAGCTCATCCGGATGAGCTTATGCCATGGCGATACGTCCATCGTCGTCATCCACAATTCACAAAAATCGTATCTCCTCCCTCAATTCTCACCCGATTTCCATTTTGATTGGTTTGTTACGTAGATCTCAACCATGGGCACAAAACTTATTCATTTGTTTTGTGAAATTGTGCATAATTAGGTTGCCAATTAAGACATGTTCCTGGATGAGCGCAGTGTCATTGACACTATCTTCTGTAAACATCTCGTGTTGTAAGTAGGGCTGTCAAAATTAACGTACTAACGTGGATTAATCCATCATCATGAATAATCTGATAACAAATGTTAATGCAATTAAATGGAACAGTTGTTTAGAGTTTTTAGGGTTTTTAGTGTTCTGACTTTTTAGTTTTTTTGATGGAACTGATGTATGGAGATAAACAGGTGTCAAAAAGCAACTGATTTAGAAAAAGAAAAAACTAAAACTACTGGAATCAAATCGCAATACTAGTTCTTTCTTTGTTTTTAAAAATTATTCTTACTTAATTTTAGTTAAATGTTTTGCAAATGATTTTCATTTTATTTATTATTTGGTAAATATTTATTAGGTTTTTTTTTTTTTTGGTAATTTTGTCGGTTATTTTGTTTATTTTTCTGCATTTTGTCTTTTTTTTATTTTATTTTTCTTCAATTTTGCTCCATTTGTGTCTTACTTTGTTCATGTTACTTATTATTTTGTTGGTTTATAATTCATTTTTGTTGGATTTTAGTCCTCACTTTGGCTGTTTTTCTTCATTTTGTTGCTTATTTTACTCATTTTGACTAGAACTACTAAAGTCTCAGGAGTTAAAGGGTTAAATTAGAAATAAATGAGTCAACATACAAACATTTGGCTCATTTTAAGATTATTAAGGAACATTTTTCTTCATAGATGAAACTAGTATTTCTTTACGTGAACAACAAATATCACAATATTATCATTAACACAGTTCTGTGCACCCATATCACATATTGCAAGTTTTTCTCAGTATCATGCAAGTAACTGAATTTTCTTTTTCAGTTTCAAAACCAAATAAAACAATGGATTGATTTTAATTTTCTCTTTCTAATCACGAAAAAGAAATGAATGGATAAACAGACCAAAAAACGGTCAGTGCATCATTTGGTAATTGGGTTTCCTTTCCAGAAACAAAAGAAAAAGTAGTTGTTAATTGATTTTAATTTCAAAATATAAGAATTAAAACTGAATTTCAGTGTTTTTCTTTTTCAGATTCAAAACAGATGAACCAAATTGAAAAACACAGACGATTTTTGTTTTCTCTTTCTAATAAAAAATAAAGTTACACCCTGACAGGTATAGAAAAACGGTCAGTGTATGTTTTGGTACCGTAATTGGATTTTCTTTTCTGAGATTTAGATTTTCTCGTTGTAATAACAAAAAAGAAAGTTAAAAACAGACCAATTTGAACTATTTCTGTCAGGTATTTACTTTCTTTTTTGTTATTAGAAATACAAAACAAAAGTTAAATTGTTTGTTAAATTACGTTTATATCCGATTTAACATTGAAAAGGAAAAACGCATTGAAATTCAACTTAATTCTTCTTTTTTTAAAAATGAAAATCAATTAACCTCTAAATTTTCTTTTGTTTTTGAAAAGAAAATCCAATTACCAAATCCATTTCCAATAGTAATTATATCAATATCTTCAATTATTTTCAAGTTATAGCACTTGGAAATGCTTCCTATTATAAATTTGGATTTTTCAAAATTCAGAAATTCATACTCCCACCCAAATTTTTTTTAAAAAAAAATCACTATTTCAATATTTGTTGAATTAAATTGCTTGACCTGAGCCCAAGGATGTTTCACAATAAATTCCAGGTCAGTGTCCCTGATGATTTTGGAGGAGGAGGTTGTTCTTCCTGTTTACAGAGGCCATCTGATACCAAAACTCCATCAGAACCTTCATCCCATCGGACTAAAAAAACGGAGAGTGAAGAACCTGTGGGGCTGAAAGGACGAGTTTGGGTGGTTTTTGTGTTGCTGAGGTGGTGGCAAAACAGCAAAACATTCAAGCCACCTAAGAACGTACCATTTAGAAAACACTAATCACAGTGTAAACGCTGTATTTGGGATGTTTATGCTTCCAAACATTCCTTTCTGTTGGCTAACTGAAGAGGCCTTTGATCGGACGCTTTTGAGAAAAACAGTAATTTTATCCTCCGAGCCGCTTTCCTACTGCTGCTGCTGGAATGACAGCTGGTTTGTTGTGTTATTGTGTGGCTTTACCGCATTTGTTTGGGTCTAAACCAGTGATTCGGAAACCTTTTCAGCAGAAAAGAGAAATTCAGAGTCTCCTCGGGACCCAAACCTCTCAAAAAAATATGCCGTGAATTGCAATAGATCTGCATTTTTAGTGACTATTCTAATGGAAAGTCCCTCAAACTTTCTTTTTTTTTTTTTTTTTTTTGGGGGGGGGGGGG
>JAPTYR010000030.1:10331373-10347181 GCA_029814505.1 Siphamia roseigaster | reverse complement strand
TAAAAAAAAAAAAAAAAAAAAAAAAAAGATCAAAACCGATCTGTCAAATCCCATACTAGGTAATACACCAATAACATCTACACTAATGTTTATACTTATGCATAAATATTTCACTTTGGACATGCTGCTCAGGGTGGCAAAATATGCTACTTCTTGAAAGCCTCCTTAACCAGTTGAGTTCATGTAACCTTGCTAACCACTAATCTCCCCTCTACTAACATGTGTGTAATACCACTGACTAACAACCACTGGGCTGATTGCTTTCTGTGATTTCCTGTTGTCCCGGCTGCGTTAAGATTATGCCAGTGTTTCCCAACCCTGGTCCTCGAGGAACACCATCCTGCATGTTTTCGATGTATCCCACTCCCAACAAACCTGATTAAAATGATCAGCCTATCATCCAGCTCTGTAGAAGTCTGATAATGCCCATCAGGTGTGTTCAAAGAGGGAGACATCTAAAACATACAGGATAGTGTTCCCCAAGGACCAGGGTTGGGAAACACTGGATTACACTATATTCATACTGGTAGTGTCCAGAACTTGAATACTGTAACATTTACCTGCAATAGTCCTTTAAGCCAGTCTCGTTAATAACACAGGGGCATTTTATGGTTTAATTGTTTAATTGCTTTTGCCATGTCTTCTTGTACATACAGTATTTACTCCTTTATGTATTGTATTCTGTCTGCATTTATTTTATTTCATGTACCGTGGCATCATTGAAAATTGTGGATTCCCTTGAAGTATTTTCTGAGGATTCAAATGAATACATGACTGAATAAATTAATAAAATAATCAAACTAGCCAACTTTGCAGTAGCTGCCGACTGCCAGAGGTATATCCATGAAATGCGATGCTTCCAGTCACCACCACTTCCATCCACCCATTCAGAAGTTATGGGCCAAATAAGAAGTCCAACTGTCCAACTTTACCCCACACTTTTCAAACCAAACTTGATGCAGCATCAATCATATAATTGCATTATTAGAAGTACAAAACTTGTATAAAATCATTCATTCTCCCCATATTATTTCCTGAAAGAAAACAGTTCTTTTCATATACGGCCCTTACACTTCAGAAGGTATGGTCCAAACAAAAAGTCTGTAATCTTGAACGTGTTGGCCTCCAAAATGTAATGAGTTCGTGTGCCCGTCCTAGAGGATGAGCACACCGAATTGGGTGGCAGTCCGTCCAACTGTTCAAAAGTAATGGGCCAAAGCATATGTCTTGTGAGCATTTGTCTGCGCACCATAGGGGGTCCCATGTGGGTTTTTCTGTAGTCTCCATGGTGATCCCACTTGTTTTTGCCCATATCAGAATTGGAGATCTGAATATTATTTATTTTTCAAACTATTTATGCCACAACATTTATCTTTCATGTCATTTGCACTACTTCTCACGCTATTTGTACAACTTAACTTCAATGTTTTACAAATATCTTAGTTTGCAACAATATTTTTTATAAATAACTGTACCATTCCCTGCTATTAGTTATTGTTTTACTGATATTTGTTGTCTTTCTGAAAATTCTTGAGCTGAACCTGAGAGCTCTACTTCAATTTCGTTGTACTTGGTACAATCACAATAAAGAGATTCTGAATCCGATTCTGAAATGGGCAAAGACATATGGGGCTACACTGGAGACAGCAGACAAACCCACATGGTACCCTCATATGCAGCCCAAATGTAACCCTTCTCAGGCCCACATGGACATGCTGGCTGGGTATGCATGTTTGCCTTAGAGTTCTTAGTATGAGTTTTATATTATGTGTGTTCATATTGTCTGTTCAGTATGAAAAAGCACAGCAAAGGAAAATGTGTTCATTTGTGCTGTGTATATCACTCTGTCCTCATCTGAACCCATTTTCTTCTGTATTTGTCCTCTATTCCGCCGTTAACTTGGCAGGTGTCACACATGCTTATGTTCCAAAGGGAAAAAACGCTCCTGCATTTTATGTGAACAGCTGACTCACACTTTTTTACTTGCCAGATATGTGTAAAAAGCAGCCAACTCCTTTTTGGCAACAAGACGGATTCAGCGAGCTCCATCTTTGTTCAGAGGTGGGTAGTAACGGAGTAAAAATTCTGTACTTAAGCATAGTTTCCATGTACATGTGTTGCTTTACTTTTTAACACAAGCTCCTCACAGACAATACAGTCATGGGACAAATGTTTGGCAGTGACACAAACTGACAAGTGATTTATTTGCTTAGAAAAACATAAAAAAAATAACAGGATACCTCAGAAACGCATAAGGAAAATTCTAAACCGAACAACTGAAATAGCAAAGCTGAAAGGAAAAGTTGTCTTGCTGCCAAATCTTTGGTCTGTGACTGTGCAAAATAAGCTCATTACTCTTTAATTTGAATGCTTTTAACTGAATTTATTAATTATTTTTAGTTTGCATTATTTTTTACCTTCACAACAAGAAGACTGATTTCAACCAAAATGTTCTTTTTCTCTTTCTCTTTTTCTCAAGCATATATAAATATAAAGACAAAAGATGTGATAAAATCTGTAAATGTAAGAAAACATTTACACATATATCACATTATTATATTTGAAATTAGGGTGTCCATCTGGTATGAGATTCCACTTTGCAACTTTTTGCTTTTCTAATTTGAGTACATTACAGTGTCTGTACTGTTATATTTGTACATAATTTAATAGGCCAAAATAGTGATTATCTCACTGTAGGATCTGTACTTCTCATGAACATTGGTCACCTCTGTTTCTGCTTCTTTTTCTGCCTGAAACTGTGTTTACCCCTAAGGGGAAAAAATAATTAGATCAAATGTTGTTTCACTTGCATAGTACAAGGTCTGTACAGTCGTGACCAAAACATTTGGCAGTAGCACAAACTGAAATAAGAATCATAGTTGTATAAATGTGACTTATTTGCTGATAAAAGCCTTTAAAACATATAAGATGCATAACATTGTTCCTCATTGAACAACAAAACAAAAACATCTGCATCACTGCTGAAACATTAGATCATGACTGAATGTAAAAGATGTTGGAAAACTTAAAAAAGATAAAAACACAACAGCCATAACAAGTAGTCCCAGGCACATAAACCCTGCCCCTTGCAAATGTTTTAGTGTTTAATAGATATCTCCTTCTCAAAACATGAGACTATGGGTTTGATGTTTCAATGTCCCTCAAGCTCAAACGTCATGATGTCATTTTTGAGCCTATATGTAGTTTCCTGTCTGTCAATAATAGTAATAGTATTTATCACCTCTCTTTTAGAAGTTACAACCATTTAAAATCATGTGACCTTGATTTTGACCTTTCAAGGTCACTCAATGTCAAAGGTCATGATGCAATTTTGAAGTCCATGATAGGTTTCTTATCCATCTATAATAGAAATTAAGTCTCAATCTCCACTTATTTTTCTGTTATAGGCTATTTTTACTTTTCTTCGGTATTGACTGAGTGATCCCCTACATCTTCTGTAGACAATAGGCCAAAATCTAAACACACAAAATACAGAATTGAAAAATGCGCATTTTGGTATTCACTGGAGGTCTCTAAGATGAAGAGTTCAAAAGTTATACCCACAATTTAATTTTTACCTTTATTATGAGCTTGACCTTAACCTTTGACCTAGAGTCTTCAAATTTGTCCTTCAAGGTTCAGATGTCAATGCACATCAACAGTGAGAGCAAAATAGCTATATGTAAAACTGGGCATACAGGAATGAAAATTCCGGACTTCCCCTATGTCTTATCATTGCGAAAACACATTTTTGGTAACTTTGACCTTTGACCTACATTCACCAAAATTTAATGGGATCTATTCTAGACCACCTCGCACCTTTCCTGAAAATTTCATGGAAATTAGTCTGCTAGTTTTTGCATGAAGTTGATGACAAACAAGCAGATAAACAAAAAAATAAAGATCGCTCATAGAGCGAGTGGTTGTCGAAATCGTATCCATATAAAAGATGGTTACAATTGACGATGGTGATTTATTAACTTCCGGTCATGACGGGTGTAGCCTATTCGATGTAATAAGATGATGTAGATGTAATCTCTCAGCTACATTTTGCACTAAACCGTGAGTTTCTACGACGAATTTGGACGAAGTTAGAGCGATTTTAAAGATTTGTAGTTTTTTCGTGACCTTGATCTTTGACCTAGATTCATGAAAATCAATAGGCTTCGTACTTAGATGATGCTCTATCTGATTCCAAAATTTGGTGGCGATTAAGTGCATAGTTTCTGAGAAAAACGTGTTTGTGTCATACAAACAAACAAGACAACAAACTCTTAACCGAACCAAGTAAGAAGGTTGTCGATTTCGACAAACAACTATATCCTTGCCTCCCCTTTGGGGGCCTGGGTAAAAAGGAGACTCTCAAAGTAAAGGTGCCATAATCTTTTGATATATTGTGTATAGCATGATTGTACTGCAACGTTGGGGAAGAGTCCAAGGAGGCCAGGAGTTGAGAACTATGACGAACTATAAACTCTGTAATCACATCAGCTGTAAACGTTTAACTATGTTCGAATGCAATGTCCCTGTCAAATAAATACTATGAAGTCATATATGATAGATTTTTTTGTATTCACATTTAGGGTTAGAATAGTTTAACAGTCTTTACATTATGTTAAAATGTTTGCTCCTGGATGATTCTGTTGGGTTTGTTTAAATTGTTTCCACTGGCTCGATATGTAAAGTGCCATGAGATGACTTCTGTTGTGATTTGGTGCTATATAAATAATTTCATTTGATTAAAATTACACAACGTTCCGTTTTCTTTGCACAGAAACATCCCATAGAAATGTCCTTCAAAGCCTGTAGTTTTATATTTTTACTTAAAAGAAAAAAGTTGAATTAAAGCTTCTTTGATACAAATTTCAGCTTCTCTTGGAGTTTTACTACCTCTGCTCCTCACTTTTCTACCTGAAAGTGACTTTAGTCATGAGTAAAAATAAATGTTTCATGTGTATAGTACAAATTCTTTGAAACTAAATTCAGATTAAGAATACGTTATTAATCCCAGGGGAAATGATGTGGTTACATGTATTCCATGCATGTATAAGAAGTAATATACTCTATTAAAACACATTTAGAACAAGCAATGTATAGAATATGTATGAGACAAATAATATGATCAATATGATAAATAAAATAAATATACATAAATACATCTGGATTAAGAGAAGCTGAAATGGCAACAACTCAGTCCCCAGCTGCTGTCTGCTATCGATCATAGCTGGTTTATATGTGCTTTCTCATTTACTCTACTTGAACGTGTTTCAGTCGAGTGTTTTTTTTTTTTCTCTCATGCACACACCACCTGCGCCATATGTTGAAGATTGCTGGTTGATTTTTGCACGAGTGACCAACAGACCATACGGATATTCAAGATAATTTGAGCATAAGTGTTGGCAGGGATAGAGGTTGAGTGAAGATTTCTGAGCCAAAATATCACTTGTCTTTACTTTCCTCTTCTCTCCCGACGCCCTGGTGAATGAACTGAACAAGAAGGGCACACTGAGTATGAGTGTCTGTATTTGTTCCTGAGCCCAGTGTCACCTTTCCCTGCACAGTGAAATTCGTTCAGCAGAGATGAATGGCAATAAGACCAGCCAATCACTGCGACCTGTGACCACCGATCTGCATGAGTTCCTTTGGTAATAGAGGAGTTGGGCCAGCATTGGATTGGTGATATGAATATAAATTAGAGTGAATTTGAATAAAGGCGTACATCTGAATATGTTATACGGTCCCCCCAGCACACTTATCAGGATGGTCTGCACATTCAAAGCCTTCTGATGGATTATATGAGCAAAATGGAATGATCCCAGAAACAACATAATAGCCCTATACCTCTGTATAGTGTGGAATAGCATGTGTTGCATGCATACAAATGCAAGTCTGCAAGGGTGAATGAAAGTCAAAATTATGCATGAAACAGCAGCTTAAGTTGGAATATAGCTTGTTTTGTACATGACTTTGAGTATGACGCCATTGGGAGCTGAAGGGGATGACTGTTCAGGTAATTGGTTGAAGACCAGGTTTAATTTTAGCTACAACAAATCCACTTCAGAGATAGTGCACTGTCACAGAGAAGGATGGAAAATGGAGAAAGGGAGTGGACAGAGAAACAATATGTGTCAGTGTACAATCAGTTACAACAGCACAAACACTTTATGTTAGTTTTATGTCTAATATATATTTCCTTGTATTTTCAAAGTAATCAGCATCAAAAACAATAATGCATGATGTAGGTTGTTGATTTTTTTTTTTGCACAAGATATGACAAGATGTCCAATTTCTGTCTGATGTGATATCTCTGACATGTCAGACTCTCTCCTTTCAGGTTTCAATTTCAAACTGTGAAACTATGAGACTAATGTTATTTTTATTAGTGAGTTAGTACACTTTTAAAATCAAGTGTTTCCTTTAATTTGACACCTATCTGATTCAGTTCTGTTCCCTTGCACAGAATATCAATTCAGTGTTTTTGCAAACTTGTTTTTAACATGTGCAGTGTTTTTCCTTCATGAAATGTCCTGTGGCCAAATGCAAAAGGACAGATTCCAGTGAATGTTTTTCATTTATTTCATGTTCTCTTTTTTTTATTCTCTTTATTTATTTTTGCAGCATTTCAAGTTGAATTAAAGTTAACACGATATAAAATTCTAACGACGCCTCAAAGGAGTCACATCTCTGATGAAAAGAAACACAGGGAGATTTTAGAAATACCAAGACACACAGCTCACGACTCAGCGTATGCATTTGTATGAGTGTATTGGTGTGGATGGAAAGCAGAGAAAGAGGGTGCAGGCAGGGAGAAAGATAATGAGGTTGGAGAGGTACAATGTGAAAAATGAAGGGGTTACGGTGATGAGCGTGGACTGTATGGGGGAAGGCAGTGTGAGAGTGATTACAATCAGACTCCTAGAAACACCAAAGCAACAACACATGCTTTTTTTTTTTTTTTTAAACATTCTAGAAATAATTAGACAGGAGATGCTGGTGAAGGCACATTTCTAATAGATGCTATAGGAGCTAGATTAGGCTGGCATTGAAATAATGCACTCCACACACATGCACAGAGCCACGTACACACTGCAGAATGACGAGCACTTGCAGCTTAGCGTGCATGTCTGTACTCTGGACAAGCCTATTACTACTTGACATGCAAATCTCTTTTCTGACCTTCTTCTGTCTGTCTGTCTCTCTCACTCTCACCCTCACTACATAATCACTCTCACTCTCTTCACTAACTTTCTGTTCCCTGCTCCTGCCTGCTCATTTTCCTTTTCCTCCCATGCATTCACATTTCAGACCAATTTTCTATGCCCCTTCCCTCATCTCCAGTACAACGATCTTCCCATTTTTACATGGTCCCTAGCTCCTGCAGCTGAAAATGATCACTGTGACCTGTGTGTGTGTGTGTATGTGTATAAAATACAATAGAGTTCAGACTGTGGTTGAGAGAGCCATGGAAATCAT
The DNA here is from genome assembly GCA_029814505.1 of Siphamia roseigaster. NCBI lineage: Eukaryota > Metazoa > Chordata > Actinopteri > Kurtiformes > Apogonidae > Siphamia > Siphamia roseigaster. The sequence continues at coordinate 10,339,708 of JAPTYR010000030.1, read as the reverse complement.
ACAAAACTTATGGGTATGCACGTATGCATAACATTTCTGCAGTTGCATAATATCTGTGCTGTGTCACTATATGCACACGCACGTTTATGCAAACCAATAATCAGAGTATTATTTCCACATTTTAGCATGTGCATGTATGCATATACGTTTGTGGGCAATTTTGTATTTTTCTGTATTTTGGAGGGTGTTCTGCCTTTTCCTAAAATAAATAAATAAATAAATAAAAAATGCTTTTTTGAGGACCAAGAGTGAGGTTTAGGTTACAACTAGACATTCAGCTATGATGATGGTGAAAGGGTTCTGAGAATGCATTGTGTCCTCACAGAGTGAATGAGACACTGTGGTGTGTGTTGAGTGTGAATGATTAAACCCTTGCACTATACACACTGCTCTGCCTGTCAAGGTGACTGCCTTGGAGACCATTATCAAACTCTTTGACTCCAGCGTCCTGCTCCACTTCATTCACGCACGCACATGTTTAATTTGGTCTACGAAATTGCAAGATTTTAGAATTTACTATTCTTGTCGCCAAAAAGTAGTTCCCTGCCCTTTCGAACACACAGCAGTTACTTAGTACATATTCCAGAGTGATTTTAAAGTGAAATGTCTTTTTCTGCTACTGATGTGCAAATGCACTTTTACTGGTGCTTTTAGCTGGACTCTGTTGGTAGAAAAGCTCTTTTGGTTCCTACTATTCTGGCCCTTTCTCTTCTTTTGTCTTGCTGTGCTCAGGTTTTAGCTCTGACTAACCCTGGATTTTCATTCTACTAGCTTATTCTCATTGTTGTAAGATTTGTCCCAATGAAAACAGCAGTAAAACGTACACATTTTTGTACAATGTATCTTACTTTACTACTGATGTTAGTTAATTTCTCAGCAAATTTACAAGCTGTGTAGCACTTGAAACTAAACCTACAATAACCATAATTATGACTCATATCTTCAAACAGAAGGCATGTAATGACTTCCTGATAGGCCTTTGAGTTCAGGGTTTGTTTGCATGTGTGTGTCAAAGTGTCCTTAACCGTTTGCTATCATGTCACTACATGTCATTACCTTTAAAGCCCTGTTTTTGGACTAAACTTGCAGAAAGTTTTGAATCACTGGAAATATCTTGTATTGAAATCAGCATTACTAAGACAGGACAACATGTACTGCAAAGAGAAGTTTGAGCCTTGGGTGCCACTGTGAGTTGTCAAGGCATAAAGTTTTAGAGACCTTTGTCTCTTACATCATAAAGTACTTAAGAGTGTTGTAGCACATGTAAGTTTGTAGACGGGGAGTCAATTATTTATGTTTCGGGTTCCAGTTGTCACACGTTCCAATGGTCTTTGCGTGGTTAGTGAGTTGTTTCAATAGTGTATGTATTCTAAGCAATCTAATCTAATCCCAAACATCTTAAGTTACCTGGTCAAATGAAATCAGTAGATGAACTCTGCCTCTGTGTTGCCTTCCCTCTCTCCTTCACAGTCAAATATACACTGATAAGGGAGGTAATTTGTGCACAAGGTTGGGAGCTGTTTTTGCCATTGGTAGGTCAATGGTCGCTGCTTCGTAGAGGTGGCCACCCACACAAACATATTGCCAGGCTCTCCTGTAAGCAGTGACAGCCTTTGTCTCATTGATGAAACGTTGGCAGATTCCACACAGTATTTGTTTCTCTGCTGTTTAGGCATCTCTGTCCTCTCTTCCCCCCACCCCTCTGTTGCTCTTTTAAAAAGTCTTTTCAGGGTTGTTTTCTTACATAACTGCCAAATCCATGCATGGATGGATGAGAGAAGCCTGTGAAAACAGAGGAGAGATGCTGGAACACTCCTCATTCAGTGTGTGTGTGTGTGTGTGTGTGTGTGTGTGTGTGTGTGTGTGTGTGTGCGCGAGTGTGTGACAGATTTTGCACTTTGTCAGTCCACCACCAGACACAAGTAAACTTTACAATCAGGCAGTAAGGCACAGATCATTTGCATGTCCTTTTATACGTTCTGGCACAAATAAAACTTTTAGGTCTTTTATAGGAGTGTTTCTCAGTTACTTTGTGTAACTTCAACTGCGCTTTGATGGAACATCAGAGCAATCTCTTATAGGGATTATTCAAGTTCAATATATAATAATGAAATTCATTGTACAGCTAGCAATGGCATCCTTACTGTACTTAATATATCTTCAGAGCTGAGAGGTTACAGACTAGATAAATACTCTATGTGCAGTATTCGCCAAAGGTTTTGGCAGTGACACAGTTTATTTTTGTCAGGTACATTGATAAACAATTATAGGTATTTTCTATGTTTTAAAGACATTTATTTTAAAGAGAAAAAAAAATCAATTTGCGTCACTGCCAAAACTTTTGGCCACTGTGGAGTCTGAAGGAATAAACTCACAATGAATAATCCATTCATTCAACCATATAGTTCAGTTTCATCCTATACACTTTATATTTACTGCATAGTTAGCATTCATTTCCAACTGTAATATCAACAGGAACAAAGACATGAGCCAAAAAATAGAGGATAATATACTAAAAAGAAATGTATAAATAAACCAGGGCAACACCCTTCTGACTTCCTGGTGTATTGTCTCTCAGAGCTTACCTCTTACTAAGGACACTAGTGGTGTATTCTGCTGATGAGAAATCGCTGAATGCAAATACAAGTACCACCAATCATTAAAAACAAGCCAGAATACACATATTACTCAAGAGTACCTGGCTGTTTGCAAATGGAGAAAGCAGAGGTCAGAAAATACAACCGGTGTAATGACTCAGTACTGAACTATGATTGCTATGCAATTAACTTTTTAATGACACGTTATCAAGAAAATAAAACAAAATATAGTGTTTTATTGCTATGTAACTTGTCTAACAAATTGCAAATGTGACACTTTTCCTTTATATTAAACCCCAGTTTGTGCCAGGACATTTTAATAAGTATTATTATTATTATTATTATTATTATTATTATTATTATTATTATTATTGTCATCATCATCACCTATAGTGTATTTAAACATGTTTTTTCCCAAACCTAAGTTTTCTTTAAATACATTGCGGCTTTATGTTTAATATAAGATTTTCTTGGTTTAATTTACAGACTAATTGCATTGCGTCATAACCTGAAATGACTTTTTAGACGCTTTCACTTGGATTTCTCTGATCGCCATTCAGCAACATTTGGTTGTATTTGGTTTACTCAGTCAGAGGAAGTGGTGAATGTGTTTCCTGCTCTGTCTCCCCCTTACAGAAAGCACATACAGAGCCGGAGCTGGTGTGAATGCAGAGAGGAGGGGAAAGCAGAGCTCAAGCGAAAGAAGGTTAGCCAGCAGCGAGTGAAGAAAATGGCGATCATGCAGGACGAATGCCTCCCCTCGTAGATGCTGCAAACGCGTTGAAATTCTTTTAGCCTTACAGCCGGCTTTCCTTTCCACTCTGTTGCACTTTATACTTCGATGAGGTGAGGTTGCTTTTTCGTTGTTTTCTTGGTTAGATGGCTGTTTGTTTTGTCGAGCCGATGTATACGGAGTGCCGGCAGCAGTGAAACCGGGGACTGGTAGATAAGTTGAGCAGCCGCTGTTGTTTAGTTAGCAGTGACTGAGCTAGCTAGCCTCTTGGAAAGCAGTGCGGCTCTTTTGCATCGCAGTTGGCGTGATATACGATAAAGCGCATCGACTGACAATAGCAGGGGGTCTGTGCCTTCATAGTGACAACTGGACATCTAAAGGCGCGTTGGACGGCACATCTTTGTTTGTTGTCAGCTTAACCTTGTGCTAACGCTAACTAGTACGTAACCTTTAGCTTAGACAGCTGTGCGAAGTATATTGCTGCCGACAGAGAATATATTCCATATTTTGTGAAATGCTTTAGCTTTGTCTTAACCATTAGCTTATCCGTCTGTTTGTTGTAATTATTGTCTCAGTGTAACATTGTGTTTAACGTTGGTATCGGCATTATCGCTCTATTGGAAAATTGTCTGGGTAAGTTAACTAGCCGCTTCGTAATGTTAGCTTTTGGCTAGCATTAGCAACCATGCTAATTTGACGACGCAGGTTTATCATCGTTAACGCCATTCGAGCTTCTGGGATTTTGGTTACTAGTGGATGACAGGGTACTGTTTGTGTGTACCAAAATATGCATAAAATCGACCAAAACCCAATGAGAGTGTGAATTTGGCGGTGAATTTAACCTGCAGAGTTGTATTTCTGTCGGAGCATTTAACGCCCTCTGTCGTCTGTAGACAGAGCAGCTGGTTAGCTTATTACCAGACCTCCGCTTCGCTGGTTTTGCAATCGTGTACACTTAATTTTCCATCCTGATACAGCGACGCTGCAGGACTAGTTAAATCACCCAATTTCAGCATGGTGCTTGTGGTCATATTCCTTGTTAAGTGAGTTGGTTGTATTTGCTGCTCTGGAAAAGTACCAGCTCGAGAGGAGCCATGTTGGTTAAGCTGTAAGTCAGGCAACAGCTGAGATAATGGCCGATCAGGACCCGAGCTGTAACTCTGACCCACACACATTATTAATCCGTGTCTTTATCTACCACTCAAAAGTCACATTCTCTGTTCACCTTGTAGGCCCCGAGCTTTCAGAGGGGCATTTTATCCCTTGCTCTGCTGTGTAGTTTAACCTGCTTTTCCACATTGACTTGCTGAAATTCCTTTCATACGTTAATTACTTGAAGTTTGACTGTTGGCATATACTTGTCCCTACGTAAACCTTGTGGGCGAGGTTCATGTCGTTTAACCTGTGTAGCATTGAGAATGAGCTGTAAATACGAAGTCTGAAATGTCTTTCTGCTGCAGGTTTAGCACAGATTGCAGCAGCGTCTGTGTGTGTGTGTTACATTATTGCATGTGGTTTATAAGATGTTCACTCGCTGTAAACCAATAAAACACCACACCAGGCATATGTCTTTGTAATTGTTGACTTAGTTTAACGTTCTGTAAATTTTGACAGCTGAGAGACTAACATGATCTGTGTTTAATTTTTCAGAGATTTGGAATTGAAAGCTGTTGCCACCAAAGAAACTGAAGCATCTCAACAGGTGAGTGTGCTACCCAGACATGCATACATCGGCACCAGTTATAAATGTTGTAGGTCTCTTACATTACAGTGGGACTGTTTTTGTCTGTGTGGTGGGCTACTAACGGGGTGGGTGGTTGTGTGGGTCAGGAGGACACTGGATGGGCAGCTGCTGCTTATGCAAGCACATGCAGTTCCGTTTGTATTGAATTGGAGGGCCTGGGTTGGTCTAGGCTGCATTGTGCTGAGTAAGCTTTGCTGTTTTAAAAACGCTAAATGAGAAGCCAATGTCCTGATGTTTTGTGTGTGGAGAGGTGTTTGTGCAGCTCATTGTGTCCATACAGTTGGTCTACATGCAGACACACAAAAGAGCCCAGGACTACAACTAGAAACTGACCCTGCTCAAAGGCCCCTGTCCAGTCTGTTTTTACACACTAAATCTATTTATGAATCTCAGTGTACTTAATAGTTACCCTGTAACTATCACTTATTTGGCACAGTCACGGTACTTAAACAAATCTTATCTGGCGTTGGCATTTTTCCTCAGACGGTAGAAGTGAGAAGTCATGTTCAAACTGTTAAATCTGTTGCATGTCATCCTTTAAAAATAATATTTAGCTAATGGCCCCACAAGGCATTTTATTATGCTGGCTTGTTTGGGACTAGTTGCTATAGCAAGTTGATGATGGTTCACATTTTCCTAGCATTGAGAAAGAGTTTCCAGTTGAGTGTGTATCAGACTTTTCCTGAAGGGTGTAATGGGACTCTATTAATACATGTAAAGTAGCAAGTTGGTAGCATAAATTATTTACAGAAAATTACTGTTTTTATTGCCCTTTGGTTTCCCGCCACTGACATTTAAGTTATTTGCCTCATGAGCATCATATTTGATTTGATTAAAAAAAAAATAACATAACCCAAGCCTTCTGTAGGAGCCTAAAATGCGTCTCCCAAAGTCAGTTGGTATAAAGCTGACATTTATGGAAATTAACAAAGGTTTCTTTATTACATAAATGCATAATTATACTTTTGTTCTGTAACTAAGATGCTTCTGGTGTAGAGATTCTTGAGATAATTTCAATTGATAGAGTTCTGAGTCCTTTTGACTTTTACTTTTAAACAGAAGCCCAACCAAAAAATTAGAAATACTTAAAGAATAATAATTTATTAGAATAATAATTTTTTTGGAATTGCAATAGCTGAACGCGTGCTCAGTCACTCCTGAAGACTTCAAAGTATGCACAAACATACCTAAGACAGTTTCTTTACACACTCACCTAAAACATTCAAAGAAGCTTGTGGAGCCAGTGCTGTGCGATTTTACTTTCGCTTTTGCAGTCTCCTTTCCTGAGTTTAATGTTGTTGTTTTTTCATCCTTTGTTTCTTGCCCAATTGTGTAGTTTGCACAAGGGGTTTGGGACATGTCTGTAGCTAGAATACTGAAAAGCTGTATCAAATAACCGTTCAGTGAAATATCCAACTTCATATCATCTTATTCTTAATTTAATACTGTGGAGCCATAAATTCCTAGGGGGTTGCAACATTTCTACATCAGTTGAGGATCATGTAGTTGACCATTGCTCCAGCAGTAAAGCCACACCTGCGGATGGTCATGGGACTGGAATCAAACACGAGGCATGGCACAGAGTGCTTGTTGGTATTAACTGTGTAGATTTTAACAGGATGTTACGCAAATAAGCCTGTGCTTTTTAAACTGGATTTAAAGCAGTGCAAGAAAATTACAATATATTGTGATTTAAAAAAATAAATAAATGTCCTTATACTGCACTAAAAGATATTGACAACAACCTTCAAAAAAGTATACTGTGTTTGTGGAAAGTATATAGTTAGATATTGTGGATGCAGTTGTTGATTTGTTGGACTCATCTGTTTAATGTTCGAAAAGGATGTGAATTTGCTAATCTGAAACTTGCAAAAAGCTTTTCTCCAGGAAGTGTTTAGAATCACAACTTGGCACACCCTCCCCTGCCAGAAGCAAAACGTAATTGCTGCTTCATCCATAAAGATCATATTGCCTTTCTGGAGTTACCATGACCTTAAATGAACTGGCCTGGGTTTGACTGCACTGTTAAAATGACTTATTGCAGATAGGCTGGAACTGTCCGCCTCACAAAGCCTTCCCTATTGGGACTGTTTGCAATGAGGCAATAGTTGTTGTCATTCACTAATTGAGTGATGGCTTTCTTGAACGGAGCCTCCAGTGTTTTGCCTGTGTGAGAACATGCTAATGCAAATTGATGCAAATGATGTGGTGCTGTACATGCAAATTAGCCACGCGACTATCCCTCTGGCTTTTGTTGTTTGAGGACAGATGAACCCTTGTGACTGTGTGGTTGTGTGTATATCCTTATACTGGGGTGTATGTCTGGTGTGTATGTGTAAAGCAGCTACTTCCATAAGGCTAAAATTGGAATCGGTTTTCTGTTTTCAATAAATGTGAAAGTCCACATTGGCTGTGGTGCATGACTCAGTACTCCGAGTGAAAAACACCCATACTAGGTCGTACAATACTAAGTCTGAGGCCTCGGATTTCTGATCTGTTCCTCCTCAGAAACCCAAACATAGACTATTTTTAAATTCTTATAAGTTTTATTTAACAGCAGGCAGAAAGGAGAAAGGGGATGCGGCAAAATCCGGTGCTGTTCTGTAAATTCCACAGGACTAGAGTGGCAGGAGAATTAAACTTCATTTTATATAGCACGTGGTGACGTCAGTAGACAAAGACAGGCTGAGTTTTTGGTCCCTGTTGACATTGTTTGTCACAAAATGGTACATCTCAAACACATCAATATATTTTGTTTGGCTCTTCTGTGGCGCCAAACATAATATACGTTCTCTGTGGCAATTACACTCCAGCCTATTGTGGTGTAGGGTTATATATATTCCAAGTGACCTTTCACATTTTTCTCATCTTTGATCCTGCTCTTTATCCCACTTAGCCGTTGTTCCGTCTTAAAATGGGGGGAAAAAACAAGTATATGATGAATAATGGAGTCAGCTGTCCAGATTGGTGTTTTATCCACTTAATACACAACAAAGACCATATTTAGAAATAAGATATTTTAGGAAAGCAATCCCTTTTTAAGCACTGTGGTGTGGCTCCAGTGAAACAACAGCCTGTTTCTGTCTGGAAAGTTTTAGAAAACAGTATAACACATGAACAGCAGCTTTAAAGTATTTTAACTTGGTGTTTTCAATAGCCAGCAGTCTTCAAATATACAAATTCATGAACCCCGCCAAAGAAACACGTCGCATTGAGCTTCAAATACTGCAGCGGTCACAGGCCTCCGCTCACAACCCGTTG
>JAPTYR010000030.1:10317010-10330957 GCA_029814505.1 Siphamia roseigaster | reverse complement strand
GTCCTGGTTTCATATATTGTTTTAGTTTTCACTGCCATCTGGCACTACAATGATTTAAAACAATCTATAAAACATATTTGAAATAGAAACTTTGATGTCCCTTTTTCCTTCTCTCTCCCTCCCCCTTGCTCAGTCTGCCTTGTCCTTCTTTATCCTTCTTCCTTTTGCTCTTGGTGACTTGTGGTGCCCCCTCCACCCCCACCCTATGTCAGCTGTAGCTGTCGGGGGATGGGTAATTGTTGGCCCATTCATAAACAGATGCTGTCCGTGGTGTATATGCGTGCACTCCAGGAGGGCCCCCACCATGCTCTGTTGTTGTTGTTGAACCCAGAACCATCTGCTGAAGCACTTGATAGTTGGAAAGGAGTGGAGGAGGGGAGAGGAGGGTGAAAGTGTGGGAATGGAGGGATTGAGGGGTGATTAACGGGGTTGTGAAACATAAAAAAAAAAAAATTAAATTAATGCAACTCTGTATGCATTAGAGATTAAGACAAAGTTGATCAATTAATAACATGTAGCATCACACTTTACAGCTCATAATATTTGGGAGTAAGGATCAAATGTCTTTCACTTCAGATAAAGATTCAGAGCTTTTTTGTGTCATAATTCATTTCTCTCTCGCCATGATATATATATCTGTGTGTGTGTGCATATGGCATTTAATAATTGGTTTAATAGAATAAAATAAATTATATAAAACAAACTAATAAAATATAGACATAACATTTTTATAATAGCAGCTGTAATGCAATACAGTAATGGTTATGAGTGAAGGGGCACCATTGAACAAAACGGCAGCAGGTATGATAAAATGATGTTATATCCCTTGTTGGTTTTGACCTTAACATAATTCACCAACCAATGCAGCATGCTTTCACATACACAATAAATCAATTTTTTTCCCCATGAAGAATTGTTCTGAAAAAGCCTCTTACTGAAATGGTAAAGCAGATGTTAAACTTTTCTTCATGCATTAGCATCACTGATAACCAAAGATAATGTTCCAATATATCAGTTGAATACCTCCATGTCATTACAAAACTAGTACTAAATAGTTGTATGTATTCTTGCAGCCTGGTAGTCTGAGTTCCTTCAGCATCTCTGTTGGGCTTTCTGTATATAGCCAAGGTGAGGGCTATGCTGTAATCCCTTTATCGGATTAGACTGCAGCCTGCAGCTTTCTCTAGCAGGCTAAATGGCACACCCGTAGTGGCTATTGCAGCTGAATACAATGATCACCGATGAGGAAGCCACAGTCGGATTACTTACTAATAAGACACTATAATAGGAAGACAAAAAAAAAACATTGTTTCTCCCAGTGAAGAGAAGATGAAATGTAAAAAGTTCACTTTTGCTTTTTGTGTGATTCCACAATAAGTTGAATGTCTGCCTGAACTGATTTTCATTTTGATATTGCTTTAAATAAAAATCCTTTCTCTATATCTAATGTTTAGTTTACACTTAATGATGATCTTGCAGTTAACACTTACTGGATTTTGTGATGTCCCAATCTGATCACGTGATGGGAAATCGGGCCCGATCACGTGGCTGACTCGATCGGAATCGGATGTTGTCTCCCGATCAGGACTCGGATAAATGTATGTAGTTATTTTCATAGCTTTTAATTAGATTTGGAGTTGTGCAATGGCACTGAGTGAGCCCTCCTGCCCCACACAGCTATGCGTGCAGCATGACATCCCTTTGCAATGGTGACACCATTGGCTGAATGTCGTCGGGCGGGGCAAAACAAGGAAATGTCTACTCGCTGCGCGAGTATGTCGTCTGTGTGGAGGTATTTTCAAGTGGATGATAAAACCCCTGCAATTGCCAAATGTGAGATATATAAACTTCGGATTTCAAGAGGTGGAAAGGAAAAAGGCTGCATTTAATACGACAAACCGGATACGGCACCTCAAAAATAAACATACCACTTAATACAGCAATTTACCGAGGAGACACAGCCGAAGCGGAGTCAAGTTGAGGTGCTGTTATTTCAAACATTTATATTTAATATTTCCTGTTGCACTACTCCAAGTCCAAAGTGAAAGAAGTATTTTATTTGTTATTTGAATGTTAAAGTGCTCTTTTTTAAGAGTTAAATGTTCGAATAATTGAATAAAATAAGGGACCTCTTTTATCCGTTTCCTCATTCTTTATTATTTTTAAAATTGTACATGAAAAGTATCGGATCGGGACTCCATATAGGTATTGGTTCCAAATGAAGTGACTCGGACTTAGGGGGACAAAAAACCTGATCGGTACATCCCTAATTGGATTATTACAAAATGTTTGAAATACCCAGCCTACATCTCCTCCTCTACTGTGATCTTGCTCCATGTTTTATAAGTGAATGATTCAAAGCTCTTTTTGTGGTGTTCATTTACCATAGAATTCCTTGTTCCCCTTGAGAGGTTTTCATTTTTTTTTTATGCATTAGTTTTGTTGGGAGTTGTGTCTAAATATTAAGATCTGTATGTGTTCTGATCTTAAACAACTAAATGCTAACTTGTTGTACAATATAAACACATTAAACAGCATTTTTATTGTGGGAATAATCCCATTTGCTCATGTTGTTGTTCACAGGGAACTCACCCATAGAGGGAAGAACAGTGGATGGAAGAGAGAGAGAGACGGAGTGTGTGACGAGGAAGGAGGACGAGACTATACAGGACAGGACAAAAGGTAAGGCACAGGGTCAAGACTTCTGTTGGTGCTTTGGATAAATTCAAGCTTGTAGAAGCAACTCTTGAATTGCTTTCACTGCCCTGATAATTTCACTTGCACATAAAATAATTGGAGTCATTTGCTTGGACAGCACAATGATTTAAACCCAAAAATGACAATTGATTAAAGCTAATCTCACTGCTAAGTCTTGCAAACTATTTAATCGATTTGCCATTTTAAAGGAGGTGCTTCCTTTGTGTGAACCCCAGGACTTTGTAATTTATCAGCAACCACTACTTCTGGGACACCAACTTCAACTCACAGTGCACAAAGCCATTTATCAACAATGAGCTGTGAAATAATAAATTGTAGCTCTGAGTGCTTCCTCAATGTGTTCAATAGGTTCATTTGCCGCACCATAAGCAAGGATATGATTAATTTTGGAAATGTATCATAGGTTGAAAAAAAAGGACCACTATAAACTAAAAATAGTCTTACAAGCCTTGATGCTAATGTTTTGAGTAAAAACATTAATCTGGCAGTGCATGATAGGGATTGGCATAGAATTACACATGAAAGCATGCTCAGCTCCCAGTAGAAGATGAAGCAAATCCACTCACTTCTTGGCTAAAGACCGATAAGGGAAAAGCAAGTCTCTTGTAAATACATTTTTGTTTATTTCATCCATATTTCAAAACATTAAACTATTCCTCCTCCTACCATTGTCCCTCTTGCACACTTTGGGTTCTGTCCCTGTTAATGGTAGTAGTGCAGTGTGCTTTGCTCTAATGACACCACTGTGACGTAGCACCGTTTTTCCATTTGAATCGCTGTTACAGTTTCCATTGAGTCCTGTTTGTACTAGCCTACTCCTGTTTCAGCTCAGGCAAGTGTCATGGCGAGTGTCGGTACGAAGTCTGATAGCGACTATCACTAACCTTGAGTATGGCTTCAGTTGCTCTCTGTATGTCTGGCGTTTGTTTTCACTTCACAACCTTGCTTCATTCATTTAGCGTAGGGACACAATTAGGTTTGTTGGGGGGGGGTGGACTATCAACTAGTATGAAGTGTTACTCTTTTCAGGGACTGTACTGACATGATTCATTATTGTCGTGGAAGCTCTTCCTCTCAGGTAATTGGTTATATAATAAGAATGTAAACATTGCTCTTTGGAAAGACTTGGACAAATGAAACTGTTTAATCACTGGCTCATGATACCATTGATTAGGCTATCGTCCATCTTAGATCATCTCTACAAATATAGGAAATTACAACTTAAAAACTGCCTCAATCATGTTTCTGGTGGAGCAGATGAATTCTGAGTGCACCTGGTAGCAAGCACTCCCACCCTCGGAGTGGGTGGACAGGTTATAATAAAGTTAAAATAAATTACTAAGTAATGGACAGAACTGCTGATGAGTCACAAGAGAAACTTGGAGCTTCTGCACATTGGGTTTGGTTTGTTTTTGTAGGTGCCCCTCCAAACCCCTCCCATAATTGATGTGGCATTGGTAGACTGCTTATCTACTCCCAAACACACGCTCACTGCTCACGTAATCTTGTGTGCTGCACACAGCTGTGAGGCCAATGCTGACATGTACAACATGGTCTCACCTCCTCCATTTACGCTGTCTGAAGACTTTATCAATCTTGTTGACTTTATATGAAATTCTGATAGATGCAGACTGCTTGATTTCACCCACGTTCCTGGTCTTGTCGTCATAAAGGTTTTTGTATATTTGAGAATGCAACAATGGCATCTGCGACTACTGATCTCCTCTTGCTCAGGCAAGCCCAAAGGAACTGGGAATGTTTAGGAATGTTACCATGACAGCAGGTCGTTTCCACAAAGGAAACAAATGGCATTTATTACAAGTTGATCCATATATAAAAATAGATTTAGGATGGCTTTCTTAACGGGGATTAACTTGGAAGATAAACATTAAAATTCATCAATTAGTTTGTGACAATGCATAGTATATTAAGTGTACAGTTGAAGGACACAGTAATCCAGGTTCTTAAAGTTAAACATCCATGAGTGTTGGGAATGTTTGACAGTGTGCCTGTGTCAGAATCAGAGCAGATTTTTAGACACCGCTACAGATGGGAGATTACTCAATGTGAAAACAGTGAGGTCTGTCATTGCTAGGAACAGTGCTGACAGCCTGACGTGTGCAAGTAGCATGAAAATATGCTAGCACTGATAACAATAAAAAAAGGCCTCAAAGAGATTATTCTGTTACATAGCAACAGTAGGACACATAAAATGCACTTTTATTTAAAAACATTTCATTTAAATCACTGTATCCAGAGTGTTTTAACTCTGTTCCGACTAAATGTGGAGAGAATTCTGTGTGTTGTCCACATATAAAGTAAATGCACAGATGCAGTAGCGCCTCAATTTGTACCAAGTGGGGCAAATAAATACAAGCATGTGTCCACCCAAGCTGAACATGTGTCATCATGGCAGAAGTGAGTCTGATTTGCTATTTTTAGGCAAAAGAACACAGATCGAGACAGTACATAATTGTGGAGAAGTGTTACTCCTTTCATAGACGCGGTGCCAGGTCCATTTCCTTTCTTCTGGCTTCTTTTCATTTCAGCGGCACATCTACCCATGCACATACCCATCTTGGGTTACTACATTGCTAATCGGACACCACGATAAATAAAATGAACCATAACGCAACAAAACTCTGTATGCCTGAATATCCAGAGGATCTTAACTAATGGTAAAATCAAATTGTGAATATCTGCTGCACTCCATTGACTAGCCCTCTTTTAACCTTTTCTAATTTATATACACAGTACCTGCATTTCTTTGTAGCATTCAACCAGGTCATGCATCTCAGACAAACTCCATTTTAGGCTCATTGAACTGCCATTGACCCTGAACACATACTTGACCTATATGGTGCATATATATGCAGAAGAAAAAAAAGTGGTCAAACTTTAAATTAGGTTTCTTTGTCAAAGCTCTCAGGATGTGCGTTACTTCTCTTTTTCCTCTCATTTGCATTAGTTTATTACTATTATTTTTGTGCTTTTCTGTATCTTAAAATTTGTACCGATTCAGGTATGACTGACTTTAAAAAGTTGACCCCTTTGCTTATTATGCATGTCAGAAGCTGCAGCTGCATTCCTCTCACATCAGCCTCACTGACACTTTTTTTTGCTCACCACATTATTCCTCCTTTTTCACATTCCACTTCTGTCTTTACCCGTTCTCTCTTGTCTTTACCTTGGTGTTTCTAATCCTTTTTTAAATTTTACTCTTTAGTTCATGTTTGTGTCTGTGTCTTGTCCCTATATTCCCTCTTACCCCCCCTCCCCCAACCCGCCCTGTCTGTAAGATGATAGCAGCAGCTTGACTGCTGCCAACTCCAGGGGCCCTCATGAAAGCCATTCTCAGATGGGATATAGTGGAACAAACTGTACTCTATGTACTGAGCAGCACTGGTGAATATGTTTACATGTACTTGGGTTGAAAGGTGATTAGGCCTTTTTATAATTTTGAATGAAATATAGTGAAAATATAAAGGGAATTATTGAGAAAGAAGATATCATACAAATCCCATCCACTCAACTTACAAATGTTGGGTATATATAGAAACCTGCATAAAATCCAGTGTTTATGAGCTTGTCCATATCAGAATGTAGTTTTTAAAACCTTCTCATGTAAAATGTTAAATACCTGTTCACTTGAATTTAATTTGCATTGCCTTATAAGGATGTGGTTTCCTTGTGTAGCTGCATTGAAGCAGATGCTTTGGAGTTGACAGAGGAATTTCCATGTAAGAAGGTTGAGTCAAGATTTATGGAAGTAAACAGCTCAGTTTGCTGGAAGCAACTGACCATTTTACTGCTGCAGGGAACGGGTTCATTCCACTGTCCGTGCTCTACCTCTTCTGTCTTTTCACTTTCATTTAATACATATTTTTAGTTGCATGTTGTGCATGGTGATGTCGTTGTCTTGTCTTTTTGTCGATAGGCTTCAGAAAACCGCCTGAAAGTTTGGCTTTTGTTTAGACAGTGGCAGTATGCCCAGATTTAACTAGTGACTTAACAAATGAAGAGCTTAGCCCTCAGCTAAACATTTGTGGTTCGTTGAATTCAATAGCAATGGTTGCTATTTGTACAATAATATTATATATGTTTAAAAAAAACAAAACAAAAAAGAATCGCCATCATAAATTGCAGTACATTTAGTTTTGGTCCCATAATTAACTATACTTACTTATTTGGTGAAGTAGCATAAATATTCTGTAATATTTAACATGTGCTTCAAAATTGTGACACGTGTATGTGATTACATCTATACACTAATTTATTGTCAGCACACAGGTTTGTTTGTTCTCTTATCATGTTGGCTAGTGAAGAGAGTGGTTGCTGTTTGGACTAGGGGTTTATAAATAGACCTGTGTACTGCTGGAGCAGGCAGAGAGCTAACACACTTGCTAACCTGCTCTAAGAAAAGGTCACAAGACATGCACACACTTTCCTTCTTGCTGTCAAACACAGTGGTCCACTTTCACTTAAGACTGTCTGTTTCCCCTTCTTCTCAAGCCTCCCTCCTTACTACATTGTCGTCACCGTTGGTATCCCTTCTTTCCTTTATGTCCCCCTCCCTGCTTCAGGATAAGAGATTTTGCTTGCCATAGTGTCCTAGGGCCCTGTTGCCAACTGTAAACCTGTTGTATAACCTTAATCTAATCTAACTTGT
Organism: Siphamia roseigaster; assembly: GCA_029814505.1. Classification (NCBI taxonomy): domain Eukaryota; kingdom Metazoa; phylum Chordata; class Actinopteri; order Kurtiformes; family Apogonidae; genus Siphamia; species Siphamia roseigaster. The sequence goes on along the minus strand of JAPTYR010000030.1, from coordinate 10,323,570 downwards.
ACACATTCGACTTCACTCAAGAGGATATGCAGTTTGGTCAGTCGACTTTTCTCTCACTCGCTTTTCTGAAGAACCAAGATGACTCACATCTCAAACATCACAGTACCATTAATTGGGGTTAGGAAAGAGAAAAACACTTTAATAGTACAGAGGAAAGACAACTATAGAAAAGCCATTTCCAGTTCAAACGTCTATAATAATGAATGTAATGATGATTTCTTGTAACATGACAAAAAACCTAATCATATACTGATCAGCTCTGTTGCAAGACAAAAATATATATGACATATTTGAGTATGTATTTATATGTAGTCACTCAAACAACATTCAGATGTGTCCTGGGATGCATTTGACTACGTGCTTCTAGCACTGAATAGGAATGCATCCCACGATGGATTTAAGAACGGACTCTCAACTCCCATGGCCTAACATCATATTTAAGTGTTTTAAAGATGTCTGAATGTCAGAAAGTGTGCCATGTGTGGTGCTGTCTCATCATCCCTAAATGATGTTCCACTTGTGCTGTTTTTTTTCTTTTTCTTTGGGATGGTCAAAAACATATACACAGGTCACAACCCAATAGAAATCTGTTAGTGTGTCTTAAACACTTGAAGGTTGAATCATTGCAGAGCTATAGGAGAATGAATAAAAATAAACTAGATGGTCTAAGGTGTCACTGATGACTCGCCTATCGATTGATACAGGGCTTCAGCATATACAGTGAGTAACGGGAAGAAAACTCAAAGGTTTACATGAAGAGATTGTTAATGTTGATGCATATTTTGTGTGCTTTTGATTCAGTGCCGTATGTCGAACTAATTCCGTCTATTTCCCTGTTGTCTTTTTCTTCTTTCAGTGCCAGAGCATACCAAGTCCAGACAGTCCTGAATCAGAACCACATTCCCCTTTCCCCCTCCCCGCACATTTACACACACAGACATACAGTCTTCAGTAAGTCTTCAGCAATGCCAAGAGGGCCTGATCAGCCTGCTGCCCGCTCTGACAAGTCCTGCCTCTTTGCCACAGACCCTTGAGGCTGTGTCCTCTGAACTTTGACCTTTGACCCCCCCCCTTGTCGAACTGGGAACCAGAGGTCACCAGTTTGCCACCCAGCCCGGGGACGCTCTCCAGTTGAGCCAGGAGTCGCAGTCACCAGCCGCTCTCACAGGTACAGAACAAAAGGAAACAAACATCCTCAATATCTATTTTGGGATATTTCCAGTTATGTGTAAATTTTAATATGGATATTAAACTGTAACTAATATTTTAGGTTCTGCATCCAGCTTTGTCTTTCTACTAAAACTCTACTTGCAAGGCTGTCTCACTTGTAACCATTTTGACTGAAACACTCTTCTTGCTGTGTTCTTGCCTTTTATTGAATGATCTTCTCTAACGTCCTCTGTTTGGCCTTGCAGTGTCTCTGTGTTGCATTTGTTTTCTGGCTTCACTTCTAACTATCCTCAAGTCAGTCTGACAGACTTTCCTGTCTCTGTTTCCAGGCATGGCTCCCATTCGGGATTCCGTCAGCCACTCCCCTAATCAAACAGGTGACGACACATCATCTTCCCTCTTGTCTACTTCTGTTTTCATTCTTTCATCTTGTGGCTTACTAGTTTAATGGTCTTAAGGTTAGATGCACTCTGACCTGACCCCGAATGACTTGGCAACCAAACACAATAAACACCACAGAGAGCTGGAAATCATTTAGTGTGAGAGGGTGAGAAGGAGCAAGAGATGGTTTGAGCCTCATAGTTGGTAGGTCACAGCTTTGCTGTCAGGAATGGAGGCCTGACTGAGAAACAAGAAAGTGAGAAAAGAGAGCTCAATGGAGACAAGAAAGAGAATTAAGACTATTTATGTTAGTAGCTGTGATGTAGAGATTCTGCCTGCTTTGAGAACATGTACATGGTGGTTGTTTTGGGGCAGGTAACGTTATAAATATGGGGTGGTTGAAATGGCTTTGTGTATAAGGACACGGACAGTCATTCTCCAGTGAGCACTTGTGGTTTTAATTTTCTAAAACCTAATATACGGTGTGAAAGTATATTTAGAATAAAGGTTTGTAATGAAGTCTGAAGGGTTTCAGTTACAGCCTCCTTTTCTCGTTTTCCACCTCCTCTCATTGCCTTACTTGCGTCTTCCCTTTATTTCTTCACACTAATTTGCCATCTCCATCTCTCCCCTCCTGCTGATGTTTGTCCACCGCCTTTCTGAATCTTATGTTTATATCATTGGCAAGCTTGTGGTTCCTGCTGTGGTGACAAAATGGTGGCAGCTGGGTCCAGGCTTCAGCTTGGCATTGATCACCACTAGTGTAGTTAGACATGTAAGAGTGGAGGGGAGAATGAAATGTACAAGTGGCAGTGGATGAGGAAGTTAAAACTAGTGTGATTACTAGTGATTAAGTGCTAATTATTTTTTTGTGATAAAATGTTTAACGCACCGTTTGATGTCTGCCTTGTTTTGATGAAGGTCTGGAGCATCCTGGCTTGGACTCGCAGTATGAGCCTTCACCCTGGTCCTCTGGCTCTCCCTGCAGCAGTGACGGAAACACCAACTGGAGTAAAGTCCTAGTGGACGGAAGCACTGACAAACCTAACAATCCCTCTTCAACCAACTCCTCTGTCTGGCCCCCCTCCTCCTCTTCATTCTCTTGCTCCTCGTCTTCTTCCTCTTCTGGCTGTGGGTCGGGATCAGACCCTGAGTTGGCATCAGAATGCATGGACGCAGACTCTAATTCCTCAATCGGTTTAGAGAAAAACCTTGCTGCTGTTGCTGTGACAACAGTGATGATGATGTCAGCAAATGCTTCTTCCTCTGTGTCTTCTACGACTTCTTCTCCCTCCTCCTCTTTGGTGACTTCTGCCATGATGGTCAGTGTTTCAGTGAATGGAGATAGCAATGGCAACAGTCGTCAGGTTCTGGGTGGAGGGATGGGAATCATCAGTGGTGCAAATAATGGAAATAATAACATCACTGGACCCTCCCACTACTCTTTAACTGGCTCTGCAAGTATTGGCAGCAATAACATGGGTAACCACAACAAGCCTGTCAGTAACAGTGGCGTATGGGGCACCCAGTCAGGCAGCAACATGATCACCACAGGCGGAAGCACCTCGTGTATCAATGGAGGGTTAAACCCCAACACTTTAAACCCAAATGCCAACCACGGTGCCTGGCCGCAAAATCCAACCCCAAGCTCAGCATCCCAGAGCCAACGGCCTCCACAGGCTCAGGGGATGAGTTCCAAACTTGGTATAGCTCCCCAACAGGGCCCCTTGCTGGGTTGGGGTGGCATGGCAGCTCCAGAAAACAGCAGTATGATGGAAGACACTGAGGTGAATAATGGTACAAGCAGCAAGGTGTTAGGAAGCAGCAACAGTGGAAATGGTGGCCTGCAGCCTACCAACCTTAACACTGAATCCAATGGACCAAATAACACTATTATGATGAATACTACTACTACTACTACTAACGCCACAATGACCTCTACTCCACCAAACTCTACAGCCTCTTCCCAGCTCAGCGGGGATTGTTCCTGGGGCTCCATTGGAGGAGGGAATGGGGGTCCACTGGCCAATGGAAACACCTCATCAACCCCCCAGCAACCCCAAGGAGAGCTGGGGGGTCCTGGGGCCTTCGGTACGCCTTGGGGCGCAACTACCTACCCTGGAGACAAGGGCCCCCAAAATGTAGACACTGTGAACCCCCAAAACCCTGCCTTAATGCAGGCTGGGAACCCCCAAATATCCTCTTCTGCTGCTTATAAGAGTAATAATAACCACAATAACACTGCGGCCCCACGCTGGGATCAGGGGCCCTCCAATAACCCAAACCAGCCTCAGAGCAACTTGTCCTGGGGTGTCGGCTCAAATCAAATCCCAGGCTCTGCAGGCCAAACACCAGGAAACGGGAACCATACTACAGTGGGTCCTCCGGCAGGAATAACTCGTCCCTGGGGGAGCAGTGCATCATCTTCTTCCTCATCGTCATCATCCTCTTCCTCATCTAACAAGATGTCAAATGGAGAATGGGGATCTTCAGCTCCCAGTAACAGCCACTCAGATGTTGGAAGTCATAAAGGAAACTCTGCCAACAATGGCTGGAAGAGCCTGGAGGATGACGCCATGGGCATGGGAGGCGGTGGTCCTGGAGGCCACAGCTTGGGGAACGTGACCGGAGGTTGGGGTCATTCTGGAGGGAGTGAAGGAAGTGGTGAAAGCTCAGGCGGCCGATCCAGCTCAGACAGAGACAACGGCCAAAAGGGGGGAAACCGCAGAAAAGGTGCCCAAACTGCATCGATTGTATCAACTGTGGCCCGGGCTGATGTAGACCCAAGGGTTCTGTCTAATAGTGGATGGGGGCAAACTCCTATCCGACAGAACACCGCATGGGATGTCAATTCCCCCCGCAATCAGCATCAGGGTCCCAGGGGAGAAGAAAGAAAGCATAGTGGGGCCTCTGGCTGGGGCTCAGGACCCCCGGCAGCTTCTTCCCAGAACTCTGGAGGTATGGATATCATGTGTATGAAGTTATTAACCATCACAAAATGTCTGAAAAAACCATAAACTTTTTGAGCTCATGTCGAAACAAATGTCTTTTACATGCTTGCAGGCTGGGGAGGTGGGCCAGGCAACCCGGCCCCTGATACTGGAAGCGCTGGGTGGGGAGAGCAGAGACCCACATCTGGTTGGGACAGCAAAGCTCCAGGGAGTGGAGGAGGGAAAAGTGGTTGGGATGATGGATCCAGCTATAAGGGGAATAATAATTCTAACACCTGGAGCAACAGCATCAACAAAGATGACAGGTAAATTATGTTTCAGATTTGTTTATTTTTCTCTGTTGAACTTTTATTGTATTGTAGTGATGAGGTTCATGTGTTGTTTTGTTTTTTCTTTCAGGTCTAATACTTGGACTAATGCACCCAAGCCCCAGCAGGGCTGGGGAGGCAACAGTGGAAGTGGGAGTGAAGGCTGGGGTAGTAGTGGAGATAGTGCCAGAGGAGGGGCCAGTAATCACTGGGGAGAACCTCAAAAAGGTGCCGGCTCAGTGGGATGGGACAGTGACAGCGACCGGTCCGGCTCTGGGTGTTGGAGTGAACCAAGTCGAACCAACACCAGCAGCAGTAACACCTGGGTAGGAAGTGGAGGATCAAATACTCCAGACCAGAGCACCCCAAACCCTGGCTCCAACTGGGGTGAATCAGTCCATAAGCCTAATCCTCAGAGCAACAGTCAGGGCTGGGGTGAGCCAATGAAGAGCAACCATGGAGCTCAAAACTGGGGTGAACCCAGTCCTAAACCCTGTAATCCTGGCAATGAATGGCCAAAAGGCCCCGAATCAAATTCATCAAGAGGCAACCAAGGCCCCAGCAAGCCTTCAGGTAGTTACTGACTATTCAACCACATGTACTTTGGTTACTCTTATCAGCAAGTAGAATTCAGTTGCCATGCCTTTATCTATAACTGTACCTGATGGCTGTTTTTTTAAAAATTAATTTATAATTGTCAATCAGGCTGGCTTGGCGGTCCCATGCCTACAGTTGGTCAGAAGGAAGAAATGGCAACTGGTTGGGAAGAGCCTTCTCCAGAGTCCATTCGTCGAAGGATGGAAATTGATGATGGAACTGCCGCTTGGGGAGATCCTGGTAAAGAAAAAAAATCACTGTTGTATATTTCTTTAAAAATGCAGTTACTATATATATATATATATATATATGCACACATGAGACATGACAGGCTACTTACTGCATCAGTTAGTTCAATAACCTGTTGCAGTTGAAACATTAACCACTGCAGTAATTACCCATGGAAGGATCTGAACTGTTTGCTTAGTTAAATCCAGTTGTTTTTTTTTTTAACTAACTGTAGTAAGTAGCCTCTCATTTCTTTAACAGTAAAATGATTGGACAATACCGGGGTTGATCAAGATCATCAGGCTTGTGACAGAATGGTTCAGGGATAATGAGTCCTAATATTCCACACATGGATTAGCCACCATGTGATGAAGACTCAGTGCAGCAGTCTGACTCTTCATAAAAAAATCAATAATTAATGCAAGTTTGGATGGATTTTTTTTTTTTTTTTTTAACCGTAATGTGATGCTATATGAGCATTATGTAGCAAAACAGATGCCACAGTGAATGTCTCCTGTAATCAAAACCAAAGGTGGTACAGTGAAACATTGCATGTTCACCTTTTTTAATAATTCAACATTCTGTCAAATGTTATTTAAAGGAAAATACACCGGTGGATCTGTCAACATGTGGAACAAGTCGGGCCAAACGGACCAGGAAGCCATGGCCCCCTCCTCTCAGCATCAGTCTCACCCAGGGCACAGCTCAATGCACCCTCCTCAGCCCATGCAGCCCCTTACCCAAGACAAGGGCTCTGGTTCTGGTAAGTTGATCTATATTTAAGTATGCATTTAATTTACATTCATGCATAATTAAAGCACTTATGTACCTGTGTGTGTGTGTGTATATCTATCTATATATATCTATATATATATATATATATATATATATATATATACGTACACACACGTGTGTGTGTGTGTGT
>JAPTYR010000030.1:10295243-10305405 GCA_029814505.1 Siphamia roseigaster | reverse complement strand
GCGCTTTTTTGGAAGGGGAGAAAAAACACCCTCGGCTTTTTTTCTCTCGTTGAAAACCACCCGGCGCGGGTGGTTTTTAGTTTTTACAAACCATCCCGTCTGAACACCCCCTAACTGTACACTTCAGTAATGTCGTACATAAAAGCATTAATTTTCCCTCCATCATCTTGTTTGTTTTAAAGTAAATACCTACCATCCCTGTGAGACTGAAGATGTAAAATTATTTGTGTCCTTGCAGCCAGACCCAGTGACTCAAAATGGTCTCCCGGTGGCGGTTCTGTGTCCAACTCCTCCTTAGCCCATGAGCTGTGGAAGGTCCCCCTGCCTCCTAAGCCACTCTCTGTGGCGGCCCCCTCCCGACCACCGCCTGGTCTCACCAGCCAGAAGCCCAGCTCTGCCTCCTCAGGCTGGGATGGCTCTGCTCTGAGGCTGGGGGGCTGGGGCTCCTCTGAGTCCAGATACACACCTGGTGAGAATACACACACAGTTGACCCACTCACCATCCTAGTCAAATGCATGTGTTGACTTAAAAAGCCCAGTCCTTTAACGAACTCTAATTTCATACTGTGCTCTGGCAGGTTCCAGTTGGGGCGACAGCAGCAGCTCAGGGAGAACCCAATGGCTTGTCCTGAAAAATCTCACACCTCAGGTACTCGTATGTACAGTCTCATTTTGTCTTGTTTTTAACGCCTCATTTCATATTCTCTACAGACATGGGAATTAGATTTTAATGTAGTACAAACATTTCATGTAATTTAACCTTCCAGTATTTTCTTTTTAGTGTCGGTATTTCCTTTATAGTGTGGCTGCTTTCCTTTTCTTAAACCTACCTCTGGACCGAAAGTTGTCTCTTAATATTTTAAGTTTGCTTACCTGTTTTTATTTTGTTTTTGTTTTTTTGCTACCTTTTATAGACTTATTCCTACACTAATCTACTTTTGCTTAGGCCAACATACATACTACTGACCTCAACATTTATCTGTAATGCCTTAATAAGATAATATAATTTGTCTGAAACTGAAATTTGGCTAAAATGATCCTGAAAAGTATGCTTTGGGAGAATTTGTACTTTACTGGGGATGTTTTTATTTGGTTTAGTTTCACTTTTCTTCACAACATTTAACTAAATTGCATACTTCTACTCCCATATATTTTTAATGTACAGTATTTTTGCCCATTAAAAAATGAATTAAAGGAAATTTGGTGTTTTCACTACTGAGATTACCCGGTGACTGCACCAATGTTAGAGAGTTGATTTGTCATTGGGCCTAATTCCCTAATGCGCACGTGCAAACGACGGTACACAACTCAACCTGTCGGCAATCTGTTGATGTGAGCAGCAGCGTAAGTTTCCACGTTCTGACGCCTGTGGTTGTTAAGATTACTTGTTCTTTTACTAATGTTACATGAGTGAATTTGATTGTCGATTACTTAATATTACTTCAGTACAGTAGATATTATTTTTTTGTAGGGTACCTGTACTTCTACCCAAGTCTGACTTTCCTGTACTTTATACAACACTAGTTTTAAGTCCTTTATAAGAATGTTTTTGTTTGTTCACCATGCTTGTAACTCTTATTTTACAGATTGATGGCTCTACCCTGAGGACACTGTGCATGCAGCACGGCCCTCTGATCACATTCCACCTCAACCTGCCACACGGTAACGCCGTGGTATGCTACAGTTCCAAGGATGAGGCCGCCAAGGCCCAGAAGAGCCTGCACATGTAAGGAATAGTCACAAACTGATTCCCAGCTGGGGTCCATGTAGCCTAAAGGCCAATTTATGCTCAGAAGCCAAATCGTCTGCTCCATCTCGCAGACACGTCACAGACATTTCACCCCCTGTTACAGACGCTTTGCGCGCGCCTCCCAAAACATGTTACCACCGGAGACAGTGTCGCAGAGAAAACCAGAAAAAAGGCCTCTGATTGGTCCATTCTACATTCACTCTACGTGTACTTCTGCTTCCCTACTTTCCGTCTTGTTTTGTGTACATGAGCGCCATTGTTGACGCTTCCTTCGCCTCTGCCAGCTCCAGTACCAATAGTTCTTCGATTTCTACATTTATCAGCTGCATCTCGATCAACGTGCGCAATCTTCCAGTCGCAATTGTTGTTGTATGACCTTCTCTTCCTCCGTAACCATAAAAGAAATATTCCACCCACCACACCCGCACCCCCTTAACCACAATCCTCGCAAGTTCGTGAGAATTCCCCTTGCGTTGTGGTGGTGAATAACATAGCGCGCGGGCATAAATAGCAAAAATCTGCGACAAACTATCTGCGACATTTTGCCGCGAGAGCATGCAGAGCCCTTTAGAGGGCTTATGAAGATGTGATAGATGATATTTTATAAATTCAAATGTTTGGTAAACTCTTGCCCCCAGTGCTCACAGCACAATATAGTCATTGTCGAAATGCCTTGACAATGACTGTAGCAGTATACACATTCTATACATCCACGTAACTAGAACAATATCAGCTAAAAGCTCAAGAAAATTATCTGTCAGAAATGGAAAGCAACCAAATAACAAGCACTTAATGAACAAATACCAGGGAATGTCATGAATAATTTAATCAAACAAAAGACCAAGTAACAAACTTTACAATGCTAACATTAAGCAGGTCCAACAATGCAGGTATTATTTCTCTACTGGGAAAACTCACTGTTCAAGCTCAAATTAATTGTTGCATTAAGAAGACGTGATAATGAATTGTATCTTACCTTTGCCATTTTCCAGTCAGCTTGATTTTATATGAATGAAATTTCTGCTATTGGCTAATCCATTGAAATGATTCCAACTGGAAACCAATGGTCTGGGCTATAGCAGGTTAACATGGCAAATCTACTCATTTAGATTACAAGCTTCAACATGAGTAAGTTAAAACCATCATTGGTTCACATTGTAGCTGAGGATGGATGCAATTTGTTGGACCAGTAGACCTACACACGCTCACCTGCTTTCATCCGTTGTCTCTCCAGGTGTGTTTTGGGGAACACTACTATTCTGGCTGAGTTTGCCAGCGAGGAGGAAATCAACCGTTTCTTTGCACAAGGGCAGACGTTGGCCACTCCCTCCTCTGGCTGGCAGGCCATTGGCTCTTCTCAAAGCAGAATGGAGCAGTCTCACCCCTTTCCCAGCCGCGCTCCTGAACCTAACCAATGGAACAGTGGCGATCTCCACAGCTCCTCCCTCTGGGGCGGGCCCAACTATTCCAGTAGCCTGTGGGGGAGCACCAGTGGCACCGAGGCAGGGAGGATCAGCAGCCCTTCTCCAATCAGCTCCTTCCTCCCGGTGGATCACCTCACAGGGGGTGGGGACTCCATGTGACCCACCTGCCAATCAGACAGGTTGGGGAAGGGTCAGTAGAGAATTATCAATAATCAGCTAAAGAAAATAAAAAAAAAAGTAGTTATAAATGCAATGGCACTAGTTGGACTCTTTCTCACTTACAAGATATTCAACAAAGCGGGGTGTCCCCTGTGGAAAACAAGTTACGTTTCTCTCTGCACATATGTCCACTTTGTTTTAGCCCAAAAACATATCAGTCGGAATACTTGAATCATGCAGGCCAATTCTATAATGTGAACGGATGGATATTTGCTTCCAGGTAGTGCTCTTTCAGACCGAAAAAAGCTTCAATCGAGCTCATTATAAATATAGATATATATAGATATGTATCTATATATAGATATATATCTATATGTATTTTTTGTTTGTTTTTCATTTGTCATGTTTATTTGAATTCCAATTCTTTTTATTTTTAACGTTTTCTTTTTGTTTTATTTTTTTGCATTTGTTTGCTGACAATGTTGGAGTATGAGCTTTTTTAACTTTGCACTGAATGTGGTTTTTTCTCAGTATATATAATCTGCAATATAGAGGGAGCAGCCAGTTTTTCCAGTGTAGCTGTTTACTCATTGAGGTCCTTACCGTATGTGTGTATGCGTGTGCATGCACACGTGTGTATGTGTGTGGAAGTACTGTGTGTGTGAGTATGTGTGCGCTCCTCTCTGCCTTGGCACGCCTACCTTACTGCGTTGTCGTGGAGTTCAAGATCAACAGATAGTTAAAAGAAGTAAAAAAGCTGACTTAGGAGGATTATCTGGTGATAGTTAAAGTGACATTAAAAGTATTGCACCAATTTTGTTTTAAAACTAAAGAACGTTGAGCTCTGCAGTGCAAAGGACTGTAGCCGCAGCTGGGACTAGCAAGCCCCGTCAATCCTAATATAGGAGGCGGAGCCTATCTAGCAAGCCCTCCCATTTGCCCCCTAGTGGGAAATGGGAGGAACAGCACTTTCAGAATAGGCTTTCAATGTTTTGGAGGTGCCACACTGCAACCTCTTGTTTACAAGACTTAGGAGGCAAAACGTGTGTTCATTCTTCATTTTAAAAAGAAGATGGAAAATAATAGAAAATGTTTTAAAAAAAGAAAAAAAAACTATAAAACTTAAAAAAATTAAAAAAAAAATAAAGAAACAAAAAATACAAAAAAAATAAATCTCTTATTGAGGATGAAGACGATGCTTTGTAACTCTGGGAATTCGGATCAGTGTTTTTGGCCATGGCGTTGGTTATTTGAACTATTCCTCTTTGTCTGCTAAATAACCAGCAATGGTTCTCAGGAAATTAAGCCAGTTTTTCCCCCCTTGTAGTTGAATAAAAAAAAAAAACTACTACTCCTTGTAGGAAAGGAAAATCCAACTTCTAGCACTGAAAACTATGTATAGGTCTCTAAGTTTTTTTTCTTCCTCTGCCAAATAACTGCTTTAAGCTGGAGAAGCTCAACACACTGCTTTCAATATGCTGTCTTGTGATGGAGGGAGGGGGGGTCCTTTCTGTGGAGGGGCGGAGGACGGGCTTTAGAAATCCCAATGCTCCCTCTTTCCTCCTCTCCTCCACTCCACTGATGTAAAAAAAAAAAAAGAAAAAAAATCAAAAGTGGGGAGTGTTTATCGTGTGAGTGTGTGACTGTCAGTGGAAATGTTCTGTCTTGTCGGACTTAAAAACCAAGAGAAAGGCGAATCTGTATCTATGCATACTGTAGCCTCTCACATGGCCTACTGAGAGGCATTTGTTTAGTTTTTTTTTTCCTCCATTATTTCTCCGTGTCTCACAAAATGTTTTAAATGTTTCATTAAATACAACAATTTTTTTTTTTTTTTTTTTTTTTTTAATTGCTCTCATTGCCACAAATGGTATTTTGAGAAAAGGAAAAGAAGAAAAACTTTAACAATCTTGTTTTGGTTGAAGATAATATTTTACCAGTGCAAAAGTCGTCCACATTTCATTGCCTTGATCCTAACTGTGTCCGAAGATGCAACAAGTCAAGTGGCTTCTACCTGTTTACAAATAGAATATGATTGTATTGTACTGTTTTGTTTTTTTTCTTCTTTTTTTCCTTTTTTTGGGGGGGAGGGGTGCGCTCATCTGAAGTTCCTGACCTGATGAATCGTGTGTGTGTGTGTGTGTGTGTGTTATGATACTCTGTACCGGCAGATGTGAGTTCTACTGCTGGAGGGGAGGGTCTATGGGCGTGTGTGTGTGTTTGGGGGGGGGTAAACAGTGTGAATGTAATCCACCAGTGGTGTTTGTTGACAAATATACACTTGTGAATAATAGAATTACCTATCCACCAGTGATTGTTTAGTTACTATAATGCACAATTACAATTTTCGGGGAAGACCGACGCTTCAGAGAGTGCATGAACGAAAAGTCAGCATTAGTGAAGCCATGGACCTTAATTTCTTTTCTTGATCGTGTTATTCTGCGTTCTGTGTGTGTGTTCCCCCACAAATATATATATATATATATAGGTTTTTATTTCAGAAGTTCTACAAATGTTGGCTTTAGTTGTGTTTTTAAGTTTAGCCGTGAAATATTTAACAACTTTAAAGCTTATGTAGTGAGACAGAACCTTGAGTATTAGCCAGACTTGACATTGGTGTGTGCCAGTATTGAACTGCTCTCTACCAAATAATTCAATCATACAAAAGAATAGTTTACTTAATTCCAGATTTCTTTGCTTAAACTATATCTCTTATTTTTGTTTTTTGTGTGTCTTGTTTAACAAATGTTATCAAGTGGAACATCTGAACCATGGTTTTCATTTGTATTTTTTTGAGTAACTTAATTGACACATTGAAATGAGGAGCCTTGGATTTTTGCACTTGGGTGGATTAGAGGAACGAAGAGTAAAGGCTGGCGATGGTAGTGGTGTAGTTTGTATTTCCAGGACTTGTCCGGGGGTCGAAGGTGTGTCTGTGAGAGTATTGCGACAGGGTAAAGTGTGTGTGTGTGTGTGTGTGTGTGTGGTTGTCGTCTGCGTGTTCTCAGCTGAAGTGGAAGTATTTGCGTTGTGCTGCGACTGTGATGTTGGTGCTTTGTTGGTCCCAGTGATGGAACGAAAGGAGCAGCAGGAGTGGAGCGATATTATATACATAGGTATTTTTGTTTTCCTCTCCATGTTTACCTCCTTGTTTACCGGGCCGAACCATGCCTCCTCACCTGGGCCAGAATGTAGCTTATATAATAAAACGGTTTTAAGTAACAGCCGGAGCCTTGATCAGCCTCAAATACACAGAAAATGCGATTTTTTTAAAAACAACCACTGCTGAATGTTGCTTTTTTTTTTTAAACTACATTATTTGTCTACTGTTTTGACTGCGCCTGGTTGTCATGGTGATAGGTGGTTGCCACAGATGATGCTCGCGCACTGAGCTTGACTGAAACAAGTAGAGGCTTCCCGTTGACCCGTGGCAACTCGGGCAGAGCGATGTGACTTGCGGCCGGCTGCTTTTCAGGGACTGGGGGTTCCACTTCCTGCCTCCCGCTGGGTTCATCCAGCAGCACCTCCCCCTCTCCGACTCCTAAGCTTGACAAACGGGAGAGGAAAACGCATAACTGACACGAGGCACAGTGACTCCAAATACTCAAAATTTCCTTTTTGCTTTCAAAACTACTTAACACTTTATTCATTCTGATTCTGGCAGTGCATCTCTGAAGTTCTGATCTGGGAGCTTTTTTGGCCCCTTACAGTATCCTTAGTAACCATTAGCAGGACAAACGGTGCCCCGATCAGACACACAGGAGGTAGCGTTGGTCTGCTGTTAGAGAAGGGACAAGCGATGTCTGTAAAACGCCTCTCATCGATGTTGATGTTACTGTTCTTGTTCCCCTTTGCTCTGTTCGTCTCGTCCAATCGACTGTCCATGTGTGTTTGTTGTGGGAAGATGCAAAACCCAGTCTCTTATAGAAACAGTGTGTGAATGCTGAACACATTATCATGCCAAATCAAGGAGGGAGGGTGAGAGGGAAGGAAAGGGATTGTTTTTTGTTTTTTTTCTTTTGGTTGTTGTGTATGTGTGTTTGTGTATTTTTTTTTAAAGCTGGACAATGTTAATGCTTGAAGAAAAAAATGTCATTTGCAAAAGGATGATGTGAGGAAAACCACCATGAGCAATGTACAATCCCCAGGGCTGCCAAGCAGCTTCCCATTAGGGCCAGATGAGGGGAGGGGTGGGGGTGGAGGAGAGGAGAGGAGAGGAGGGAAGCTGGCTGGTGATACTCTACTACTTTTTTGATATTTAAGAAAAATAATGTGACTCTTGTTTTTCTCTTGACTTAACTATCCTGTGAGCAAATGCTATATTATCAGTACTCATAACACACACCCAACGGCTCCTACTGTCGATCAAAAAGCGCTAAGGCTATATTTTTGACTTTACACACACGAAGGAAAAAAAAAAAAAAAAATTAAAAAGGACAAAAAAAAAAATCTAAAGAAAATAACAAAAACTGTGAGAATCTGCTGTCTGTTTTTGTCATTTTACATTTAGTATAAATACACACAAACCCTGAAAAGCTTTAGTCTAACCAGCACAAAGATGTGGGTGGGCGGGGCGGGTGGGACTTTGAATGGGTGGGAACAGACGGGTGGGGTGGGAGTCGCTCAGAGAGACTATGCAGTGGAGTGTTGAACCCAGGCTTCCAAGTCCACCATGGGTTTTTTGCTTTCTTTAAAAAAAAAAAAATTATCCCAAAAGATTTTTAAAAACACAGTTGGGATTCCCAATAATATTCCTCAAACATGTTGTGCCATCGTTGAATTGTACTATTAAGTACATCTAATAATAATAACAATAATAATAAAAAAAAAAAAAACAACCTGAAAAAACCTTTATTACCTAGCAACCGTCGGGCCAGTTGTAGCAGGAGAGGAGGACAGGTTAAGATTTGCAAAGTCCATTTGTTAATTTTCACAGCTCGTCTTCTCTATAAGCTGAGGGGAGCGAGGCCGGTGAAACTGCAAATTTTACACAACTACAATGTTTTTTATAGAGATTCTATCAATCCACAGTGTGTAGTTGGATCACCTGTTAACCTATTATGCACATTGCTTTGGGAGACTGTTGAAACTATATAATATATATATGAGAATATTAACGTACAGTGTCTATAATCAATGAGAGGGAGTCTTCCTCTCTTACAAACACAACAGGAAGTACCTTTTTATTTTCAAATGTCTTCCTCGGGTCATCTAAGGATTTTATCTTAAACTTCGGGGGAAACTGCACTTTTTGAAGGACAATCTTTATTTGTATGGGTATAAATTTGACAAAACGAAGTCGCCTGATATTACAAGGTATAGAAAACCAACTCCAGTGTGCTCTAATAATGAATGTCTCCTCTGATGCTGTCTATTTGTTTGGTTTCATTTAATCTTTTTATTCTCCTTCCTTTGTTGCTTGGTTTGTTCTGTATTTTTTTTTCCTCTTTTTTTTTTTTCTGGATTTTAGTGCTCTTAAGAGAATCCGTACTAAAGTGTAGACTAGTAGGTAGTAGGTCTTCTGTTGGCTGTACTCGTATACTGATTACTGTTTGTAACCCTCTGGCTCCTGCAGCCAGCATACAAAGCTGTATAACTTGGGTACAACCCTCAATAAAAGACTAACAATGACTCAGCTTTGTCTACTCGACTCATTTCACCTCATGGTACATTATTATTATTTTTGGAAATGTATAGGAGTTGATTGGTTTTCTGAGTAGGTGGATGGTCTGTAAAACCACAAGAAAATCTGTGCCAAAAGCATTTACTGTTCTACAATGTGGAACAACTTTTTAACCTTTCAGGTTTTCAATGTAGGTAAATAGTTGGTGTAAAATGTAGTTTTTCATCATTTTATGGTTTAGATATGATCCATTTGGACAATCAGAGACTCTGTAGTGAACATAGAAACACTGTCATCTACAACATGAATGCACCAATAAAACACATAGTTGAATAAATGACAGTGGATAGAGACACTTTACAAGTAAGAGCATGAACAAAAATTGAATATTTACAAAAAAAGTGGGAAAATAAGTCAAGGAAAAAAAAAAGTAACATGAATGACACAGGCCACAAACTCAAAACTGAAGAAAATCAAATAAGCAGGGAAAATGAGCAACAAAATTAACAGCTAATGTAATTTTTTTTTTTTTTTTTTAAATAAAGGAACATGAACAAAATAAGCTACAATTTTAAAACTGAATCAAATATGTACAAAAATAAATGGGCAACAAAATCAAAAATGGCTAAAGTAATCAATAAAAAGTGAAAGGAATTGTTGAAGAAAAAAATAAAAGCACAACAAAAGGTAAAAAAATTAATAGAAATGTACAAAATGAATGAATTGGAATAAAGTTGTAGACACTTGTCTTTAATGGTATATTAAGTTGTAAAAGTTCTATTTTGTGCAGCTTTAATTTTTTTTAACATTTCCATGACGAGTGAAGTAGGAAAATACAGAAGATAATATTACAATAGTGAGAAATTACAAATGAATTTGGAAAATGCCACAAAATAAACAGAAAATGTAAAATCTGCAGCATCTGGTCGAGCCTCTAAATCAGTTTGTCCTTGAGTTCCAATTCTTAAAAATACTAATTCCCAGTTTTTTGTGTTTTGTTTTTTTTAGTCCAGACATTGTGGACAGAGAAACAAGACATAAAAAAGGGAAAATCAGACAAAAATAAACCAAAATCTAGGAAAAAAAAAAGCACTCTGAGCGCAGACTTCCGCCAAGCAGCTTGTTTCCCCCATATTGGGATTTCCACCTAAAATAACAGTCCTACAATTATTTTGTCTACATCTTTAGATTCCTTGACCATGAAAA
>JAPTYR010000030.1:10255374-10265889 GCA_029814505.1 Siphamia roseigaster | reverse complement strand
CGGTCGAACCAAATATCTGCGGTAGAGCTCCAAATCACCAAAAAATACCATGGGTGAGTAGTACAGTTCAGTTTACACCAAAATTTAAGCCCCAGTTGCAAAAAAGAGTTTTCCTTTAATCCTGATATCTATCACATTCTTATTCACATCTGATCTTTGTGCTTATCCATACACACAAGGCAGGAAAAATGCAGAGAACTAATATAGACCATAACATCGTTCTTTTCTCTTTCTGTTTTCTCTTTGAATAGCTGGGGATACAGATGACCCACCAAGAATTCCAGCCAATCCAGTGATCAATGGTAATATGGCTATGGCAGATGGACACAACAACACAGAGGAGGACATGGAGGATGGTGAGGAGAACGCACAGCTAACAAAACATCACGGATGCTTACTTTTTACTGTTTTCACTCATGTCAAGGTTTTTTTTTTTGTCATAAAACTCTTAATTTAATACAAAAAGAAAATGTATATGTGTTTATGTCCATGTCTCCCTTCTTTTCTGAAGTGAATGAGAGGGGTCCTTGTTCACCGTTTCACCTACTCTTTGTTGTTGTTCTACCATCTTTCCATAGACACCAGCTGGCGGTCTGAGGCAACTTTCCGGTTTGTGGTAGAACGCTTCAGTCGTTTAAGTGAGTCGGTGCTCAGCCCGTCTTGCTTTGTCCGTAACCTTCCATGGAAGATAATGGTGATGCCACGTTTCTATCCTGACCGGCCGCACCAGAAAAGTGTGGGTTTCTTCCTGCAATGTAATGCGGAGTCAGATTCTACGTAAGTATCTCAGTGGGATGTTGTATACAGTGGCAGCTTTACATTGTTGATGGCCATGGTACAGCCCAACATAATGGTTTAATAGAAAATGTATATAAATCTCCCTCATGCTTCATGGCGAACTCTCAGATGTCACATTAATTTTTTCAACATCGCAAATGCTGCTTCTATGTTTGGCACCGTAACAGTTAATTTTGCCTCTTGACCCTGCAGTCCCTTCAGAATTGCCAGTGGCCTCTTCATGTCTTCACTTACTGGTGTCATTTACAGATGGTTTCATGACAGACAGGGCTATCTGCCCTTAAATTGATTTCACTTTCCTTCAGTATATATTTCCAGGGGGATAAAAAAGTCCTTCCCAGAGTTGTCACTACCTATAGCTTTGTTTAATGTGGGATAAACTTAATTTAAAATCTAATATGGACATTAAATCTAAATCAGAAAGTTATTATTAAAAGAGACTTCATTATCTTTTAAATTTAGTTTTCAAGTATAGCACTGTCATAATGCAATATGTTAAAATCTCAAAGGTCCTAAAAAGTATTCCTGTATCCTTTTTCTTTTTTTCAGGTCATGGTCATGCCACGCACAGGCCATGCTGAAAATCATCAACTACAAAGATGATGAAAAGTCATTCAGTCGCAGAATTAGTCACCTGTTCTTCCACAAAGAGAATGACTGGGGTTTCTCCAACTTCATGTCCTGGAGTGTAAGTAAAGAAACCACTGGTGAAATAAATGTAGACTGGAAGGCATTTTCATTGGAAGTCAGATCATCCTGCTTTGATAAGAGTAAAAAGAATGTTTTGTGTGATGTTCTAGGATGTGACTGATCCAGAGAGGGGCTTCATCGATGATGATAAAGTTACCTTTGAAGTTTATGTCCAGGCAGATGCTCCCCATGGAGTGGCGTATGTAGATCTTTTTTCTTGTTAATCTTAATAATTTTTTTGTAATAACAGTAGTTTCTTGTAGTCTTTGTGCTGCTTGAGGTTCTTTGAACTTCTCTCTGACATCAGTTGTCTATTTCTAACCAGCTGGGACTCTAAGAAACACACAGGTTATGTTGGACTGAAGAACCAGGGAGCTACCTGCTACATGAATAGCCTGTTACAGACACTGTTCTTCACCAACCAGCTACGACGGGTATGCTTTTGCTGTGCAGTCCAAGGCTTGGGTTTTCTTGTTGTAGTGGAGGGAGTTTTATTCATCCCTAGCTAACCAAATGAAGAGATGCATATATTGAACATGTTCTTTTTTTGTGTCACATTTTTCACTGCATGCTGACATGAATTTAGTTAATGTTTTACCACAGCTACAGCAGTACTTCCATTATCATACTTACTGAACCCTTATAATCACCAATGTAATTAACTGCCGGGTCATTCCTTTTTCCACCTGGAGGTCCTAAAATTTAGGTTTTTGATTATATTTGTTGAGAATGTCCTTCCAAAATCTAAATGATAATTATATGTTTCCATATTTAATCTGAATATGGTAAAATTTTGTATTTGCAATATCTTATGTCAGTTTTCTGACCCCTCTCAGGCGGTGTACATGATGCCCACAGAGGGGGATGACTCATCTAAGAGTGTACCCCTGGCATTGCAGAGGGTTTTCTATGAGCTGCAACACAGTGACAAACCTGTCGGCACCAAGAAGCTCACCAAGTCCTTTGGGTAATGAAGTTGAACACGCATAAGCACTCCACCAAAATTTATTGGTATTAAAACTCCTCCTGCTGGAGGAGTCATGAAAAGTGGAAAATAACTTACATTTATGGGTTGCTTATGATTTGATTGGTTCCTCGATGTGGGCTGCTAAGGCTTGTACCATACACAATAATTTGCCGCAAAGCCTGCTAAATAGTGTTTTTCGAAGAATATCCAATAGTTCTTATTGACAAATCTTGAGATCATAAATATGTCATATCTCCAGCTGATGTTTGGGGAGCCAGCTAACTCATTTATTCCCTCCCCTGTGTTTAGTTGGGAAACACTAGATAGCTTCATGCAACATGATGTACAGGAGCTATGCAGAGTGGTGAGTTCTCTCATGTTCTCCGTGTGTGTGTGTGTGTGTGTGTGTGTGTGTGTGTGTGTGTGTGTGTGTGGAATGCTTGCTCATTTACTGGAATACTGTTTGTGTCTTGCAGCTCCTGGACAATGTGGAGAACAAAATGAAAGGCACCTGTGTTGAGGGAACAATCCCTAAGCTTTTTAGAGGAAAGATGGTGGTATGTCTGTCATTTTATATATAATTTCTTCTTCAATGTGGCTATTCGTGTGCCTCTTATTTGTTGAAAGTAGACCAAACAAATACTGATTTAGCTTGTAAATGAGTATAACTCAGACATAGTTAGCCCAGCCGGCAATCTGATAGATCAGTTTAAGAAAGGGGTTTAAATAAAGTAGGCATAACAAGTAGGAAACACATACTTGTGACTGATCCTATGTATTGGGTAATTTGCTTTCTGTTTCCACTCTCCAGTCATATATCCAGTGTAAGCATGTTGACTACCGATCGGAGCGGATAGAAGACTACTATGACATTCAGCTTAGCATAAAAGGAAAGAAGAACAGTAAGTGGCAACTTGAATCATTGGAACCGTTTTATCCTCTATAAATGGGTGTTTTTATCCACTGGTTATCTGTTATTAATATTGGCGTTTAGTGAATGTCTTCTATTCTCTATTTATTTCCAGTCTTTGAGTCATTCAAAGACTATGTTGCTACTGAACAGTTGGATGGAGACAACAAATATGATGCAGGAGAACACGGACTGCAGGTGAGACTTCAGGGAATTGACATTAATCATTTATTAGTCTAGTTAATATTTGTTCACATTTGCTGTCATATTTCTGGTAGACATCTGGTTTTGTGACTTTATACTGGAGATGAGTACACACAATGGAAAGAACTGAGGATAGATTCTAGTATTTAAAAAAAAAAAAAAAGGTTTCTTGTTTAAATGTGATTAAAAGCATTGAGTAAATGTTAATGGGATGTCCTGACCAGATGTCTGTGCTTGCACTACAGGAAGCAGAAAAAGGAGTGAAGTTTCTTACCTTCCCGCCAATCCTTCACCTGCAGCTGATGAGGTTCATGTATGACCCACAGACTGACCAAAACATCAAGATTAATGACAGGTAGGGACTGCTCTTTATCGTTCAGGTTTAAGGTTACTTTATTAATACCTGTAGGTAGGTTAATTTTGCAGTTGAGGCGAAAAGACAAAATGTCCATCTCGCATACAGCTACAAACATGACAATGTTGTTTTATTCGATTCATTGTTAAATGTGTTACTTTACAAACATGACTCTTCTTTAAATACATTCATTGCTCGGTCTATCGGCTACACCATGCGTCATAGGCTGGTTCTCAAGCATAATTTTGGAGGAGGTGTGGGCCTTATTAACACAGGTTAAAGAGGTAGTCTATTTCTGGGAACAGCACTTGATCAAGCTTGCACTCTGAGCATCATGCTGTGACCTCCTGCACTGTGACAGTGAGAAAGTGAGTCACAGTGTTTTCCTGTCGGCCCTATCATCCTGTGTAATACTTAGTGGGAGCTAATGGTCTTTTAACGGTTCAGTAGAATAATGTGACACCAGCTGAACATAGCCATCATGAGGAGCTAATTTTCCTCTGTAGCAACTCTCATAAGTTGTGAGTCATCCGTCTGATGCTGCTCCCAGCCCCTGGCCCCCTAAAGACTTAGTGTATATGCGCACACACACACACCCAGAGTGTGCAGATGTGGTGTTTGTTTTTATGCATATTGGTGTTTCTTGTCTTATACTTGACTCTGTAGAGTCCTTTCTTTATTCCACTTAGGTTCCAGGTCATTTCTCCTGTTAACTATAATCTTAATTTTCATCCCACAGTATCATTGCTTGCTTCTCCTCAATTGCTTCCCATTTCTAATCCACGTCACCCATCTGTTTAATGTCCTCAACCAGGTTTGAGTTTCCAGATCAGTTACCTCTGGATGAGTTCCTTCAGAAGCCTGACTCCAAGGACCCAGCCAACTACATCCTGCACGCGGTGCTTGTGCATAGCGGGGACAACCATGGCGGTCACTACGTCGTCTATCTTAACCCAAAAGGAGACGGCAAAGTGAGTGTCAAGGAGCCAATAGTGAGAACAATTTTTTTATATACACATTTCACCCAAAATTGTGCATTTTGTGGGATTGATTGAGTACTTTGTATTTGAGTTTTACCTGGATGTAATTTTTAGAACCACTGGGACATAAATTTCATTTTGTCTGCTTTTATATCAGATTTCTTTGTCATGACTCATGATGAGTAGATTTAATATGGTAGAGAATCATACAGCTGGCATTACAGCAACAGTGTTACTGAAGCTAATAATTTGAGATTTTATAATTGAATGGTCTTTGGCCAGATTATACATCTGTAATTTTAACTACTCTAAATACAATGTATATCCTTTTTTATGTTAGTGTAGTATGAGTGTTGATGACAAATGCACTGTATGTAACAAGCTATTGGACTGAAGGGCATGTGATAGCTGATGTCAGAAAATTGAAGCCTTTAAAAGCAGTGTTGAATTATCTGCATGATGGGGTAAATATTGTCAGTTGGGAATAGAATATCGTTGACACGAGATGAGCTTTTGTCACAGATAAAACACTTTAGAAAATTTCTGCTGCAGGCGTCAGTCCCTGTTATTACTGTTTTAACATGCATTGGTAAATCTGCAAACCAGAGGCAGGAGTGTGTGTTTTTTGGTTAGTCTTTTTTTTTTTTTTTAAGTTTCCATGGCTCTTTAAGCCTTTCATCCACAATACTAACAGCTTTCTCATGCACTCTTAAATGTTTCATCTGGCTGAGCATCCCTCTGTTAGCCATAACTAAGATTGAGATGATTGATAATGCAGTGTCAAGCTTTGCAGTGGATTACACATATTTAAGGGGATTGCTGTAATATATTTCTTAAAGTATATTGGATTAACCTGATATAAATGGTGGTCTTAAGTGCTTTGTGCTTTTTCTCCCTTCTTCTCTTTTTACCCTTATCTTCCCAATCTGGTCCTCCATCCATGCGCCCCTCTTTATTCCCTCTCAATTTTTCTCTCATCTCCCACTTAAACTACCATTCATACTCCTTTCACATCCTCCTTTCCCCTCTGCCAATCCTCCTTTTTTCTCCAGTGGTGTAAGTTTGATGATGATGTAGTGTCGCGGTGCACCAAGGAGGAAGCTATAGAACACAACTATGGTGGTCATGACGATGACCTCTCAGTGCGCCACTGCACCAACGCATACATGCTGGTTTACATCCGTGAATCCAAGCTCAGTAAGTGGCCTGTTTTTCCTTTAGGTTTTCTGCTTTTTATCAAAACTTGAAACTGCACCTTGTGCTCAATATAACTCTTAACACGGGCATCTGTTTTAGGTGAGGTGCTCCAACCAATGACTGACGTAGACATTCCCCAGCAGCTGGTTGAACGTCTGCAGGAGGAAAAGAGGGTGGAAGCACAGAAGAGGAAGGAGCGTCAGGAAGCTCACTTATACATGCAGGTCCAGGTAAGGAATCGGACAAAGACATGCTGCTATTGCACCATCTATTTCTTGTTTGTGCGTGGATCGCTTTCTTCACTGCTTAAATACCAGCACATTGACTGAAGGTTTTCTTAAGTACTGGCTGCTGGAGACATGGCATCTAATTCCCATCTGTTACAACAGCTACAGCTGTTTTCCTTGAGTTACAACATCCTGGTATGGTTGACATTTTAAAGAAGCAGAGGATGATGATGAGGAAACCGGCTTGTTTTGCTGCCCTCAATATCAGTTCTTGACAGACTGTCTGCTGATGTCTTTGTTGATTATGGAACTTTTGACTCTTGAGACAAAATCTGAGAAGGCACTAATGTGAAGGTTTATATTGAATAAAATGTGAAATTTTTCTTCAGCAGCTTTAAATGTGAAGGATATTGGACAATTACAGCTATTGTGTATTTCATTAATTCAGCTATTACATTATATATATATATATATATATATATATATATACACATACAATTTATTTATTTATATTTCAGTTAAAAGCGAAACAAAAAAAACAACCTAAAACAACCAACCTACAGAACTATAACTGAAAAGGAAGAAGCTGAAGCGAAAGGCTTATTGGTGCTTCTACATGAGGGGAAGATGTCAATTTTATCTCAAAGGATATATATGAATTCAGTATTTTCCTCACTTCTACTAACCTGTCAAGACTGACTGACCCTGCCACCCCTCCCACACGCATGTCTCAATAATACACACAATGCACAGTCTTTGTGTTCACTTTATGTTCAAGTCCGTACTAATAGTAAAGAGCTTGTACAGTCCTTGTCTTAATGAGATAAAATGATACAATTTGTAAAATTTTACATATTAATATATAAGTATTTGAGACTTATTTCATGACATGTACTTGTGCATTTCTATGAATTAAGTCAAACAAACCCAATGATTACTAAGGTTAAAAGCATTATGCTTATTATTATAAGCATAATGCATTATTATGTGCATTATGTTCAATTTTACAGTTGCACAGCTATGAAAATGTGGTGTTGTGGCTCAGTAAAAAACACAATTGTTCCGATAATATAATTAATTCATTTGAGTATGTTCTGAAGTGACCTCCACTAAAACACAAATGAGAGTTGATACACAGTAGGAAAAGAGAAGTAAGGCCATATTAACTGTTTATTACATATCAGTCCTGACTTACATCATACAATAATGACTATTGTAATTATCTGGCAGTAAATCTTACACAATGATAAACTGCTTACACTAGCTTAAGAGATATGTATAAACAATCATAATCCAAAACTGATAAGAGGTGCTTTAATAATTGTTTTTCCAGAATGTAAAGTAAAACCTGTTTTATTCCCATGCAAGAAATTTTGTGTTTTATTCAGTCATGGCATTTTATATTTGACAAGGCGCAAAATAGCAGACAATCAGTGAACCGATGTGAAGGTTAAAGTCTAGTGTAGTTTCATTGAAGCATGTTATTCTTTATCTCATTTTACTATCAGTTGCTGGTCTTGTCTCTTCTTACAATCTCCTTTGGTTTTTTTAGATGGTGACGGAGGACCAGTTCTGTGGTCATCAGGGCAATGACATGTATGATGAGGAGAAAGTAAAGTACACAGTCTTCAAGGTCCTGAAGAGCTCCACACTGCAAGAATTTGTCCAGAACCTTTCCCAGACGATGGTGAGACTCATTCAGAAATCTAGACCTACCTTGGTCCATTTAGAAACTGCTGTGGTTCAAATCCCACTCCATCCTTAGTCATGTGCTGTTGTTTCTTTGGGCACGACACCTCACCCACCCTCCCTTCAGAGCGGTGAGGTGGTGGTGGTCAGAGGGGCCTTTGGTGCAAATTGGCAGCTATGATTCCATCAGCCTGAACCAGATACAGACCTAGCGTACCACCACCAGGGTATTAATGTGTGAGAGTGACTGAATAATGGATCCAATGTTAGCACTTTGGGTACACAAAATAGAAAAGCACTATATAAATCTAATCCATTATTATTATAGTCATTCAGACACTGACTGAATTTTGTATGCTATTAGTCTGTGATTCAGCTCAGATGAGATGGAACGTAAATCGCACCAAATCATTCGGCCCTGAACCTGAATGAGTCACAACTGTAAATAAACAAGCCTCTCAAAAAGAGGAGGCTTGTTGATTTTCCTGTTTGTCTGCTACTTATGCACTCAATAGGTACTCACTGGTGTACAGACACAAAAATACAGTCACATACACATTATCTTCCTCACTGTATGCACTGTTAAATGCAGCTTTCCTTCCGTGTTCAGGTTTTTCCAAATACAAATTAATGAGCATCGATATATTGTCCTGAATCTTACGAGCTGATGTCCTGCAGGGTTTCCCACAGGACCAGATGAGACTGTGGCCTATGCAGGCCCGAAGCAATGGAACCAAGCGGCCTGCTATGCTAGACTATGAGGCTGACTGCAACAAGTCTGTAAGTGGTTGTATCTGAATGATTCACACATTTGTGCAGGTATTTATGTGCACAGTCAGATGCATCATAGATATCCTTTCAATAGCCAAATGAAAGCTGTAGCTGATATTTTACTCTCTGGCGTTTTTAGATGATCGATTTGAGTGACAACGAGAACCCCTGGACAATATTTCTGGAAACGGTGGATCCAGAGATGGCAGCCAGTGGAGCCACGTTACCCAAGTTTGATAAAGACCGTAAGCTCCACCCACAAATCTGCATCCAGCTCATGATCTGAATTTGAGGAGGGTTTGACAGGTTCCTTTACTTTCTCAACTATGTCAGAGCCAAGTAAGGAGCTCTTGTCAGATTTAAGCTGATGGCTGTACAGCTTGATCTCCATCACTTACTTTTTTTTTTTTTTAATTTGTGATTGTGATTCAGTGCATGTTGGCTGAAACGAATAGTAACTTGCAGTACTATAAATGCTGCCTTGAAGAAGATGCTCACAGGGATAACCATGCCTGTGGAGAGACTGGCCAACATAATGGAATACGAGTAGTTTGGTGTAATGTAGTAGCTGTGGACTGTAATTTTAACTAAAGATTTACCCATTCAAGAATTTTAATCTGCTATGGGACCCAATTATTGGGGTCTGATAATCTTGCAGCCGAAAGACCCTACTGAAACTGACAAGATGGTTATTTCTAAGTATTTCTTGTATAGCAGTCTGTACTTCAGAGGAGCTGCTGTGTCTTTATTGGCTTCTCCTTCTGATTTTTTTTTTTTTTAGATGATGTCATGTTGTTCTTGAAGATGTATGACCCCAAAACCAGAAGCTTAAGTTATTGTGGACATATCTACACACCTATATCCTGCAAAATAAGTGAGTGGAACCTATGCAATTCAATAGCACGTGTCTGTATATGTATAAATCCTGTGGCTCCAGATATTTCAAATATAAGTATTTCAACCATCTCTGTTGTCCTTTTCTGTCTGTAACTAGGAGACCTGCTGCCAGTCATGTGTGAGAGAGCAGGGTTTCAGCAGGAAACTAGCCTTATCCTCTATGAGGTGATCTATTTATGTTGCACTCACTTACTGGCACATTGCTGTTTTTTTTTCTCCTCACTCTTCACACTTTTTCTGTTTCCTGCTCTTCTACGTGGCTGACACACTCTGCCTCTCAAACGCTGTTGTGGACAACCTCACAGTTCTTTTGCAGAATCACTTTTTTTCCTTTGTCTTCCCCAATTCTTTACAAACTTGTTTTATTTACATTTAATCCAATACTCTAGTGTATGTAAAGAGTTTCTTTGGATAATGTGTAACAACATTTTACACCTTTCCTTGTGTCATAGGAAGTAAAACCCAATCTAACAGAGCGGATACAGGACTATGATGTCTCACTGGACAAGGCCCTGGATGAGCTCATGGATGGGGACATCATCGTCTTCCAGAAGTAAGCCTGTTTGTGTGTGATAAACCTGTGCTGTACAGTGTTCATGTGTATTATTTGTTGTTCTTGTTGCATTTTGAAAGGACCTGTCATTAGAGAACACACTCCTCCTTTCACATGACTTGGAGTTAAGGTGGAATGCTGTTGTAATGTGGAGGTGTTTTTTGGAGTTGAAGTGAATCTTATTGTTGTCATTTCCTTTGGGTATCTCTTAAATTTGTCCTTGCCACTTGTCTGAACTTCTTATTTTCCTCTGCTGCTCCATAACCCAATGTTTGAT
>JAPTYR010000030.1:10077105-10087522 GCA_029814505.1 Siphamia roseigaster | reverse complement strand
ATAAAACAAAAACATATACAGAACATCTCAAAGTATGTTACAAAAACATACACCCTCTTTTCTTCCAGTACACTGCCCCAGTATGTATACTTCCCTTTTCTTTCTGCCTCAGTCTCACTCTGCTGTGGCTTCTTAAATAAAGCTTGATAAGGAGGTGCAGTTATTTATATGGTAATTCACCAAAGAAACACACCACGCATACTTGGAATTCAGTAGAATGAAAATTAGATTTGTGTATTTGTGCTGTGGCTTTGTTTGCATGCTTGTGTGTGCACTTGTGTGCCCTAAATTCACATTATTCTGCTACCTTTCTGCACTTGTGTAGTAGTTGATTTCATAGGTCTGTGTTATAATGACTTGTCATGTAAGGAAAAAATGGATTTTCTGGATATGTGTACTGTATCTCCTGAGTCATGAATGTGGGCTTTTTCTTGTTTTATTCCACTAGTGTTTCCTTTTGTTTGTCCTAATACGTGTCATTTAATGTAAGTACCACTGCCTTCGACCATATTAGGTTTAACTGTGATATAAAAGCAGAAGTGCTGATTGCTGTTCATCTTATATTTAGTTAGCTAGTGTTGAGGGACGTGGAAATAATGTTAACAAAGACTGCTGAGGTTGCGGCAATTATGTGTGTCCACCGTGACACCTTAGCACTCTCTGCAAAAACCTTTATCTTTGTAGGAATGTGCTGAGGATGTAAATCCAATAGTATTATATATCATATTAAGTGTTGTTGTATCTAAGATGGAGCACAAATATCAAGGATGTTCGATCTGAGTGGATAAACATTATGGTCTGGAGGACTAAATAAATAAAATAAACGTCCATGTTTGTCAAGCACAAAACAAATTCATGTAAATCAGTTTAGGTGGATTGCACTAACCACCCTCTTCAACAGGACCTTCAATCTTTCCACAATCATTTACATTTACCTCCTGGTGCCAGACCTACCCCCCTATTTAAACATGTGAAATGTTGAAAATAATATTACTGCTCCTACCGGGATAGACACTGTGGTCGTAAACCGTAGTGTTACTTACCTTCTATCCATCCACATGTACTTCACAGTAGAAATATATGCATCCCAAGGGTCTACTATCTCTTGTATTAGAGGATCGGGGGGGGTGTTACTCTGCACATGCCAGTCTGACGAGGGTCTACAGGGAGTTAAATCTAAACCAGAATGAAGTCTAGTCTCATGTCTCATGAAGAGACAACATTCTATTCAAGCAGGATTTGGGTCTACATTAAACACAAACAGGCAGCCACAGACGGTATAGAATATATTATTATACAGAGTGTTATATCCACTCGCATAGGGAACTGGAATACAGCATGTTTAACACTGCCCCACTCATCCAATCACCAAGAGGCCCAGACCGAAGCAATAATCAACAAACAGGTAGATATTTATTCATAATAAAGAAGAGAAATTGTGCACAAAATAACAAACACAAGGAAGTCGCATCCCCGCCCTCAACTAATCAACAAAATAACAAACAAAATATGAAACGAAAGACAAGCGGTATGACCCAAGTCCGAGGCCCCGTCCACACGACGACAATGCACGTATTGTTTGGAGACGGCTCAGTACAAAATCTCTGTCAGTACGAATACGGCTCGCTTGCCTGATACGCTGCATTTCATACGCCACACCACTATGCGCGCTGTAACGCCTAATTCACACACAAAAGTGAGCGGGGCGGAACGGGACGGAAGCGGTGAGCGGAAGGTTTCCCCGCCGGGTCTCAAGCGGCGCGTGCTGCTCCTTTATTCACACCAGACAATGAACGTTCGGTTCAGTGAATGGGTGTGCGTAGAGAGGACATCACTCTGTCTTCTCTGTTGAAATAATTTTTTTTAGCTCACCTCGGGAATTTTAAACTTTGAAATGGCCCTGCAACGGAATTAACACTACTGTATCTAAATGTCCACGTTAACAAATAATGGTGCAACAGTGTGCTCAAATACACACCCATGTTGCTGTTGATGAAAATCGTTAAATAGCTATGCATTTCTTTTTCTGTTGAAACATTAGCATCTGCAAACGTAAGCCCCGTTGACTCTCGGTGTATGCTGTTTGGAATATCCATGGTGTCTTGCGATCGAACCAAATGTCTGCGGGAGAGCTCCATATCGCCAAAAACTACCATGGGTGAGTAGTACAGTTCCGTTTACATCATAATTTAGGTCCCAATTGCAAAAAACGGTAATTTTCCTTTGAAGCAGATTTTCAGATTTTTCTGTTTTTATTTGACAGGGAGAAAATCAGTGTCAACTCCAAATATTGATTTAGGCTAGAGTCTATCATCCTCACCCACCCACTCACTCGCCTCTGAACTGTGTGTGATGCAGGAGTGGTTCGCTGTCTACGTGGAGTTGAACCAGCAGATCGCTGCCTTGCTCAGTGCCGGTGAAGAGGAGGAAGTGTCGGAGCTGAAGTCTCTGCAGCAGCAGCTTAGTGACGTGTGTTATCGACAGGCAGCTCAGCTGGAGAGTCGACAGAACGTCCTGCAGGCGGCACACAGCTTCCACTGCACCACCCAGGAGGTAATCAATACAGGAAATGACCAGTACGGGCGGCGCACAGCTTCCAATGCCCCACCCAGGAGGTAATCAATACAGGCCATCAATACAGGAAATGATCAGTACAGGCGGCGCACAACTTCCACTGCACCAATTGAGGCCATCAATAGAGGAAATGATCGGTACAGGTGGCGCACAGCTTCCACTGCACCACCCAGGAGGTTCTCAATCCAGGCCATCAATACAGAAAATGATCAGTACAGGCGGCGCACAGCTTCCCCTGCACAACCCAGGAGGTACTCAGTATAGGCGTGCAATACAGGCGGCGCACAGCATCCACTGCACCACACAGGAGTTAATCAATACAGGTGATCAGTACAGGAAGTCAGTAGTACAGTTGATCAGTACAGGAAGTGATCAATACAGGAGGTAATCAATACGGGTGTGTCTTGCAGCTGTCTCAGCAGTTAGATGGTCTCCTGGGCATGCTCTGTGCAGACGTGGCTCCAGCTGACGGCGCTTCCATCCAGCAGAACCTGAAACTGCTGGAGGAGAAACTGCAGAGCGTAGGTTTGTACTTTAAAAGCTTTTAACTGCAACACATGTCCTTTAAATGCTTATAACATGAACACATCCTTTAAAAGCTTTGATCATCAACACGTATGGCTTTTAAAAGCTTTTAACGGCACAACATATGTCCCCTAAACACTTAACATAAGCACGTCCTTTAAACGCTTTTAACATCAACATGTTTATTAATTGCTCTTAACTTCAACAGTGGAGATATTTACTTTCTTATGGTATGTCATTGAAAGAAATCATCACACATCAGTTCGGAAAGTTATTCCAGGCAGATACACACATAGTCGCATAATTATGACTCCAAAAAGATAGTTTAACAGCTAGCTAGTTAGCATATTGTAGCTAGCAGAGCAAACGAGCTGATCATTTTGGAATGAGATGAAAACATGTAACTTCTAAACCAAAGTGTTACTTCCTGTATTTAGAGGACACGTTTGTTGACATAATTTAATATAAAGGAACGTATTTATAAGCGGAAAAACTATCCGACTGAACAAGCTATTAGGCATTTGGATTTGTTTAAACGTATAACTATCAATCAGTCAGCTTTTTTTGCTTTATTTTTACAGCCCTTATATTTTCATTAAGGATATAAAGAAGGGACTGGCCATATGAGCCGCGGTTTAAGCCTATACCCCAATAAATGTGAAATATGAAAACCGTCTTATTTCCGCAGGGTTGTATGAATTATGTCAGAACACGTGATGTCCGCAGAGCCTGCTAGTCTGGAGAGCCTTCGGGTTCTGTACCAAAGTGATGACTACATCGTGGTAGACAAACACTGGGACATTCGTATTGACAGTAAGATGTGGTACGAAAAACTCACTGTACAGGCACAACTTCGACACCACTTCCCCGAATTGGCAGATCCCAGCACCTACTATGGATTCAGGTCAGCTTCAAATTCACATCAACCCAAGAATGAATGAAAGAATGTTGACATGACACAGTTGATGGGCTGTCACATCTCCCTGCTGTATGGAAAGGGGGATCTTTTTTGTACACCTTTGCTTATTCACAGGACATTGTAATGATGTGTAATTGTTTGGTGACTGGTGTAAGATTTTGTGATGGCTTTGATTTTTTTTTTTTTTTAAATTGAGACTAATTTGTCAGGTTTTCTTTTTTGTTTCTCTCCTCCCATTAGGTTTTGTCATCAGCTGGATTTTTCCACCAGTGGGGCTCTTTGTGTAGCCCTCAATAAGGCTGCTGCTGGCCAGGCTTATCGCTGCTTCAAGGACCGGACCGTCACCAAAGCCTACCTCGCACTGGTGAGGAACACAAACAGTATCACTCGAATGTGCAAGTAATATGATTCAGCTAAAGAAAAGTGAAATAGTTTAGTTTATGTTACACAGCATTTAAGGGTGGTGGTAGCTAAGGGTGTAGAGTCATTCACAACTCTGAAAGCTGGTGCTTTGATCACTGGAACCTCACAGTGAGACGTATATGCATTATTCAAGTTTTCGTAATGCAAACTTTATTTTTAGTGTTGGATAAGTGTCAGGTTGTTTTTGCTTTATTCAAATTTTCATTCGAAATTGAGGATTATTCCTGAGTAATAATTTAAAGGAAAAAATATCAGTTTCTGTGTGTTTTTTTTTTTTTTTTTTTTAATTTGTTTTTGTGTTGTTTTGCTTTTGCTCTATAGTTACGTGGCTGGGTAGAGGAAGAAACACAATCACTGGACTTCTCCATTGGGAAAAACTCCACAGAGGGCAAAACACACATGATGTGTGTTGAAGGAACAGAAGGTACATTTATAAGCCTGTTTCACCATCTACTGCAGTTATATCTTAAAGTCTACAAGGCACTTTTTGATTTCTTATAAAAGAAACACAAATGAATATGTGTTTAATATGTGTTTAATAATTCTTGTTGCTTATCTTCTCTCTTCAGGTTGTGAGAACCCGAAGCCTTGCCGGACTGAGCTGACAGTGTTGGAGTACGGGTTGTATGATGGAGACCCTGTGACTAAGGTCCTGCTGCAGCCACTCACAGGTAATGACACAAAACAGCAACAACATAAAGTGATTCAAGGATGCTATACAAAGTAAAAGATAACAGAATTGCTGGTAAAATCAACAAATGTGTAATTCATGTTATTCAATAAATGAACAGACTATTACAAGATAAGACCTTAGGTAAAAATCATATTTGATGTTAATGTCTTTCATCCATATTTCAGCTTCAACAAATCAAGACTTTTCTCATAATAACTGAAACTGACACTTGAACTAATTTAATATTAGTCTATTCATAAAAATAAATATTTCTGTGGACCTCTAAAAATAACTGAAACTGAACTGAAATCACAAACTAAAATGTTTAATAAAAAAACTGAAGTAAAAAATTAAAAGTACAAAGTATTCAATATAACCACTCTGGTAACAACTCTCATTTATCTTTTCCCTAAACAGTGTTTCAACTGAGAGGGACAAACACTAACATACAGTATAAACCCATGTAAAGGACACGTCATCTATCTCTGTTTTTTTTTTGCTTTGATTTGCTTTTATGTGTTTTGACATTTGCACATATGAATTATGATATAG
Organism: Siphamia roseigaster; assembly: GCA_029814505.1. Classification (NCBI taxonomy): domain Eukaryota; kingdom Metazoa; phylum Chordata; class Actinopteri; order Kurtiformes; family Apogonidae; genus Siphamia; species Siphamia roseigaster. The sequence goes on along the minus strand of JAPTYR010000030.1, from coordinate 10,081,856 downwards.
TAAATACTTGGTTAACTAATCCAACTGAGTACACCATCCTCTTTCTGAAGGTTTAAAGAAATTTTGACATTGTAATATTCCTCCTGTGAAAATGTTTTGCTTTTCACAAAGGTCGGACCCATCAACTAAGGGTCCACTGCAGTGCCATAGGTCATGCCATCGTTGGGGACTACACTTACAGTTCAGGAGCAGATGACTCACCATACCGCATGATGCTGCATGCCCATCTGCTCCATATTCCCCTGGAACCCCAACCCCTACTCGTCTCAGCTGAAGACCCTTTTGTTCCCGCAGTAGATCCCAAGTGGCTCCCACAGCGCTCATTGCAAACACTTAAAGATACTGTGGTTATTCTGCTGGAGCACAGATTGGAGGAGGACAGGAAAGTCAAAGAAGAAGCGAAAGAGAAAGCAAGGAGGTTGGAGGAAAGAAGGAACGCGAACAAGAAAGAGAGATTTGAGGAGAGTGAGGAGCAGAGGAGGCAGTGTCAAGAGTGGCTGAGGCAATGGGCTGAAGATTAATGCGGCCTTCTAAGGATATTTTTTATTCTTTTATTTTTTATTTATTTTGGCTGTTTACTGATGTCATGCTAAGCATGTGTGCTTATCCCCTGCACTTTGTAAAAAGTGAATTGGAAGTAGGATGTGTGCTGGACTTAAAAAATCTATTGAGCCTTACAAGTCATTGAATAGACTTGAACTTGAAATTGTGGGGCCTTAATTTCCATGAACGTTTTTGTGAATCTCATTAAGCAGCATGGTCTATGAAAGGAAAGTCTGTATTTCTGATGTTAAAAATCATTAACACCCCCAACAAAGCTAACTATGATCATTTTACTAACATGTAACAACCCAACTCACTGTAACAACCACATCCATGCATAAAATCTACCTCTTCGTGGGACCACATAATAACACAAAGCCATAATAACTCATCCATATGTATGTATCCGTTATCCTTTGGTAATAAAAAAAGGTGACTTGTGCAGACACTCAAATTCTTACATTTTGTTATTGAAGCATCTTGAAACTACAATACAGTAATATTATACTTACACCTTTAGACACCTTGTGGAAGTTGGAGTAACTCCACGCAAATGCCACTGCCCCAGACTGATAATTCTGGTATGTTCCAACTTGTTGCTGTTCATTAAGCTTTTTCACTGAAGCTGATGACAGGATGTGACTTGTTCAGGTGTTGAATCTATTGTAATAACTCAATAAGTAATCAATCTGTGCTGTGTAGTTATCTGGTTATCGCAATTAACCTGTACCCACATATTTCAAGATGAGGAGTTGATTTTGAGTTTTATGTGCAACAGCTATGATACGTCTGCCTCTGACTTGAAAAGCATCTGATCTGTGTTTTGTCTGGTGAAACTGATTTTTCACAATTTGTTGCATGTCTCTGATATACTTGAAGAAATCCATGTAAAATGTAACCTGTTATACTTCAGGATTATATCCAATTAAGTATACAGTGCCAATAAAATAATTGTTACATCATTTTAAGTTTTGCTCATTTGCGAGAATTGTATCGAAAATTGTATTTACACGTTTTGTGTAGTATGAATAGGACTTCATTACCCAGAATAACCCAGTGTTATACGTAAATTACGTCAGCGGAAGCGAGGCATCACAACAGAGTGAGGCGGTAACAGTTCCATTTTTAACGAGGACTTGGAAAAACACCCGTTAACAATTATTATATACGACTAAAACAGTGGAAGCAAAAACTAAATAAAAACCTCGGTGACAATGAGCTCTGACGTGTTCTCGTATGAGAGTTTGGTCCACGCAGTGTCAGGAGCCATGGTGAGCTGAACACTTTCATTTCTGTATTTGTAATGTTCCTATTATAAAACTGGTTTTGGATGTGACGTTAGTGCACAGATGCTGCATTAAATCGCCCAATATGCGTAAGTCTCTAAAGGATTTAATTCACCAGCTGCTGGAACAAAATGTAACCCGCCACATCAAATGATATGTTATGATTTTTTTATACAGTGACACACTTGAATGACCTAAATTGTGCGGTTTTGGTTCATAATTATCTGATGTAGTCTTTCCAATGGAGTTCCTACTGTGTACTGACTGTAGCCTTTTTTTAGGGAAGTGTGACTGCGATGACTGTGTTCTTCCCACTTGACACAGCCAGACTGAGGCTTCAAGGTAATAAATGGTCTGATCTTATAACACTAAGTAGTAACTGATATAATGTTCCCATTTGTAACAACCTTATCTTGCTTGCACTCAGTTGATGATAACAGGAAGGCCAAATCTACTCCAACCATTCTAGCAGAAATTATGAAAGAGGAAGGACTGTGAGTAAATGACTTTAGTAAATCAGATATTTTATTTAATGTGTGGCAAACATAAAACATAGAGCCTGTGTAGCCAGCATATGTGTGCTACACAGTCATTTATCTCATGCACTACAGATACATCCACTTCTGTCTCATGCATTCTTATGTTTTCTGTCTCTCTTTAGTCTGGCTCCTTATAGAGGTTGGTTCCCTGTCATCTGCAGCCTGTGCTGTTCCAACTTTGTTTACTTCTACTGCTTCCACACTCTGAAGTCCAGCTGGCTGAAGGGACAGAAGTCAACACCTGGCTCTGACTTAATCATAGGCATTGCTGCAGGTGAGATGGTCACTCTCCATAGTCTAAAGGCTTGTTTTTTTTTCTTCTGTAGACACACTGAAACTATATCTAATCCAATTTTCAGTTGGATTCCATGTCTTTTGTCTGCATGACCGAACAGCATGACCTCTGATGTGTCCTAGTTCTTGCATGCTTTACATTCTTTTCTCATTTGATATTAGTCTGTACTTTTTCTAATTTATGTTTATAGTTAACATTTAACTTTTTCAAGGACGATAGAAAGGTTATACTAAAATATATGTAAATGTTGAAATGAATAATTATGAGTTTCTGTTTTGGTTTTGTGCTTATTAGTCACTAAACTTCCTTTTTCCTCCTCATTTTTTAGGTGTTGTAAATGTTTTACTTACTACTCCTTTGTGGGTGGTCAACACCAGGCTGAAGCTTCAGGGTTCCAAGTTTCGTAATGCAGACATACGACCCACTACCTACTCTGGCATCCTGGGTAAATAGACATTGTTATAACTAAATCCGTCAGTACTTATTCACCACATACAATATATTCATAAAGGCATACTAGACATTTACTGTTGTGCAGTGCTCAGATCGACATTGCCATCGTTCTGTTTTCTCTGTTGTTTTCATAGATGCATTTGCTCAAATTATCCGTGATGAAGGTGTGGGAGCTCTGTGGAACGGGACCTTCCCATCTCTGCTGCTCGTGATGAATCCTGCCATCCAGTTCATGATTTATGAGGGTCTGAAAAGGCAGCTAAGGAGAGGAGTTCCTAGGGAGGTAAGGTCTAACACTAAACACAGAATAGTTCAATTTAAATATAAGACGTATAACAGCCACTATTCACAGAATCCTTTTTTATTTCTGTAACTGATGAAGCATGGAAAATATGTTAACTTGTGAAATTGACATTTACAGAAGTCATATAGTATGTTACAGATAGGACACATAATTAAACACTTGTAATTAATTTATGGGTGAAGTGTGATGAAAGGTTTCTTTAGTTATCCTGTCATCTGGATGAGTAAACTCCTAATATCCATAGACTTTGTAATTCTGTTCACATGATTTCTCTGGGCATGAGCACAGAAGGAAGGGAAAAGTGACACTGACATAACCAGACAGTATGACTGAGCATGTGTGCCTGCATGATTTCACGCCATGAACATTTGACATTTGTTCATTTGAGAATTTCTCAGAAAGACTCCAGTCTCCTCTTGTCAATATAAAAGTGCAATAGAAAGGGCCAGGAAAGTGTACCTACAGAATGTTAATTATTGCACAAATTGTGAATTTTTCACTTTTCTGTATTCAAGCTATCATCCCTTGAAGCCTTCATCATCGGCGCTGTGGCCAAAGCTGTGGCCACCACTGTTACATACCCACTGCAAACAATACAGTCCATTCTTAGGGTAAGTTTTCTTGTTATTTCTGTATGTCTTGTGTTAAATGCACAAAATGTTGCAGAATAGTTGATTTCTTTGATATTTTCTTATGCTTTTAGAGACATTATTTCATGTTGTCTGAAAAATACTGAGCTGCTATTAAAAAAAAATTTTTGATTGTGGTTTGATCAGAAATATAAACTTGTACCATTCCAACACCCTATTGGTTTATACGCTGTCCATTGTACCTGACTTTTTACACCTTTACAATGCTTATATTCAAAGAGTCATCATAACTTCTGTTCCATGAAACACATGTTAATTCTCAGAAGGACACATATGTTGTTCTTCAATACATTTACGTTGGACTAAAATACATTAATTTTCATTTGTCATATATGCAGCTGAAACGGGTAGCTTCGTGCATCCCAAATGTTTCAACATTACATTTTTAACATTATAGTCTTTATAGCCTTTAGAAAAATGTTATTTGGGGAGGTGGGTAGTGCACTATAGGCCCCTGTGGCACTGCCAAAGCTTTTGTCCTCATGGCTTTTTTGTCTCTTTAGATTTACTTTTGTACTTTTAAGTAATTAGCTCATCCAGATGAGCTTATGCCGTGGTGATGCGTCCATCCGTCGTTGTCGTCCACAATCCACAAAAATCGCTACTCCTCTCTCATTTCTCAACCGATTTCCATTCTGATTGGCTTGTTGGGTAGATCTCAACCATGGGCACAAAACTTAT
>JAPTYR010000030.1:10055731-10071071 GCA_029814505.1 Siphamia roseigaster | reverse complement strand
GCCTCCGCTGTTCAGAGCCTAAGGTCTTCTCCAGATTTGAGGAGCTGGAGCAGCACATGAGAAAGCAGCATGAGCTTTTCTGTTGCAAACTCTGTACAAAACATTTGAAGGTATGTTCTATACTGTATCCAGAGGCAAGTCACTTGGTGTTCAAGGAAACCCTTCCTCCCACAAGCCATTGCACTGTTCAGTAAATCAAAATCATAATCATATTTCACTGCTGCTGTTCACTATGCACTTTCTGTAAATAACAAAATATACTGTAATCACTTTGCACTACTAGGGGCACTTTAATGTCATTGCACCTTAACCTTTTGCACACCCACTGTTTGTCTGGCTCTTTTTTACTGTTTTTGCTACATGTCCAATACTGCTGTTGTCACAAAGCAATTTCCCAATTGGTGGAACAATAAAGTACTTCTATTCTAATTGTAAATTACTGCTACTGTAATATCACAGACGTGGTGCTTTCGGCACATTCCAATGGCATATTACATGCATTCAACTGCCGCCAAACAAGTTGTATAATAATGTCTACTGTCTTTAACTAGATGGCTGAAAGCCAATTTGAACCTATGTGACATGTGTCTTTGATGCGACACAAAAAGGTTTTTACAGCTATCATGTCATATATTTAAATGTGAGCATATATGATGAGAAATGAAACGGTGGCATTAATGCTAATATTTTCTGCAGTCCAAGCAGCATTGACACATTCATGTGCAGTTGTTGACCATAGAAAATAGAACTTGTCATTTCAAGGTCTTACACTATATAGTTAAAATTTTGGCCCCTACATAATTTGCACAGTTATTTTTCGAACAATGTTCTGAAGAAAGAAAAATTTTTCCTTTGACTGAGGGTCTGAATTTTTACTGCATCCAATGTAGTGTTAGTTTTCATATATTAACATATCAGTCTCTGTAATTTTAAGTATTTTACATGACTTTACATCTTTTTAAATTTAAGCAGCGTAGCGAAAATATTCATTAATAATTTTATGCAGAGAAGTAAAACTATTTACCCTGTTACCTTTCCAAACAATATTGGGATGAGAAAAAAGTACAAGGTCTTTATTTCTTTTCTTGTCAGATCTTCTCACATGAGCGAAAGTGGTACAACCGAAAGGAACTGGCGCGTCACAGAGCACATGGGGACCCAGACGACACCAGTCACAGAGGACATCCGCTCTGCAAGTTCTGTGATGAACGTTACCTTGACAATGATGAGCTGCTTAAACACTTGCGCAGAGACCACTACTTCTGCCATTTCTGTGATGCAGATGGATCCCAGGAATATTACAGGTTAGCTCTACCATATCTGTTGTTTGGTTATAGGCTTCTGTTTCACTTCTGCTAATAGTCATCACTGGTTTTGGTCCTGCACACAAAAGTGACTAATTATGTTATTTAAAATCTACATTTCACTCTGTCAACAGTGACTACAAATACCTGAGTGAGCACTTCAGAGAAAGCCACTATTTGTGCGAGGAAGGCCGCTGTGCCACAGAACAGTTTACTCATGCATTCCGCACTGAGATCGACTACAAAGCTCACAAGGCTGCAGCACACAGTAAAAACCGAGCAGAGGCTCGTCAAAACCGCCACATCGATCTGCAGTTCAACTATGCCCCAAGACAACAGAGGAGAAATGAAGGTGGGGGAAGATGCCTGTGAACCTCCTCTTTTAACTGTAATACTCAGCTCTTTGTAGCTTGGATACAGGAAAGTGAAAAATGTGTTGTGTCCACAGGTATGGTAACAGGTGAAGACTATGAGGAGGTACGTCAGAATCGGGGAGGAAGAGGGAGGCTTCAGGGGGGACAGAAGAGCTGGAGGTATTCCCGGTAGGTTGAAATGATTGGATTTAAAGGGCAGGATTTTATTGCTGTCCATTCAATAAATACTTGTGAAATCACTACTTGATTGGGGGAAAAAATGTTTGTTGGTTTGGATTTTTTCTAATGCTTTTATGTGAAAACGCAGAGAAGAGGAGGACAGGGATGTGGCTGCTGCAATGAGAGCATCTATGGCTATGCGTAGACAAGAGGAGAGAGGAGCAGTGCAGGAGAGAAGTGCTCCCAAACACTGCCGAGAAGAGAGAACAGAGAGGCCAGAACCAGAAGAGCCCAGACACAGGACAGGACCAATGTCCAGCAAACCTCCAGGTAAACGGAGAAGCTCTGAACTTCTCAGAAACTTTGTTTTGTTTCTTATATGTATGATTTTATTGTACTCTTGTGCCTATTTGCACTGGTCTAAATCAGTTAAGAAAAAAAAATCATGTCCATGTGAGAACATAAACTTTACTTAATGTTCGGGTGTGTGTGTGGAGTCTGGTCAAGAAGGATAAATGTAGGAAGTGTGCGGTTCTTTGGATTAGCGATTATTTGTATCAGTGAAACATTGTACATTATACTTGCACATAGTTCTGCTGGTGACGTTTTGCTGTGACGTAGCACCACTGCAACATCTTTGCCATCATACATTTTATACAAAAAAACCCATCACATTAGACTAATATATATCATAAATGTCCCACCCCCTCAAATGAAAGTGTCCAAAGAATCAGAAGGTTGGGGGAGAAAAGGCAACTGTGCGTTAAGTTTCACTTCTGTGGTCTGTGCTGCACATTCCTCATCACACTGTAATCTCCTCCATTCTTTATTTTAAGAATTCACTAAATGATTGAGTCATATAGTAACAAAAAAAAGATTTAGGCTAGAATATATTGTCAGTTGTCAGCCTATGTTTATAGTTGCATGATTTAACCGTACAAATGCAAAAATCGATGTTATATGAAGATTAAACTTGCTCCACATGCCTCTATCCTGCTGTTCCTACATGTAGTCACATCTAAAAAATATATATATTCCTTTATTAGCCCCATTAAGGGAAAATTCCAGGTTTGCAGCAGCAAGATTATCGCACAGCAGCACAAAAGGGTAATCACTTGTATAAATAACTCTATATACAATATACAGGATTAAAAAATTAATAAATACATGTATACATATTAATATGACAAACATTGAAGTTTAAAACGATAGAAAAAAGTGAGCTAATGTCAGCTGTGTTTTAATGAATTTAGGTAAGGTTTACAAATTATGACCTCAGCCCATTTGTCAGCTTTTGTGTATTTTTTTTTTTTCTTATCTTTGAAGGAGCTGTCATGGTACACAGGGCGTTTCAAAGAGGAGCTGGTTGTCAGCGTTCTGTCATATACTAGACTGTTACCTTACACATGGACTCTTTAGTGATTAATCCTAAAACCTGAACACTTGACTACAAAACATGTACCATGATCAGTGTGACTATGAGAAAACCCTAACATGACAAAATGTGTGTAACGCTTAAGTTGAAGCGAATAACTTCACTAAGGTCCACAAAACAAACTGTCGTTGATCCTTACCTCTGTGATTCCTGTGTTCACCAACTCAAATTCCACTTCAAGTTGCTTAAAGCAAAGTTATGCAAATCTAAAACTGTTTTGTTACATATCATGTCAGTAATTTAGCTGCAGGGTTTGGGAAAGGCTCTGCAAATGGAATATCAGTAGTGTGACAATAAACTGAGTTGGTGCTGATTTGTCTTAAACAGTCAGAACCATGAAGAGCACAAATCCAGGGGAAGAAGATGACTTTCCAGTATTGGGAGCCACTGCCTCTGCATCCAGGTAACACTGCAAACTGAAAACCTCATTCACTGTGGTGTCTGAAATATGATTTACATGTTTGTGGCATGTGTCCCTCCAGTGTAAAGCCAGTTCCTGCGATGGGAGCAGCAGCTCATGCTGCTCTGAAGGAAGACGACTTCCCCAGTCTGACAGTTGCTACCGTTTCAACCCCCATGACCCCGGCTTACTCTGCCCAACCCAAGAAAAACTCCTCTTTCCAGGAGGAGGATTTCCCTGCTCTTGTTTCCAAAGTTCGCCCCCTCAAACCAACAGCAGGCACAAACTCTGCTTGGACCAGCCATACTGCTGCAGCAAAACCCAACCCCAATCCCCCAGCTCCCTCCAGAGCTACTCCTCCCCTCTCATCTTCATCATCAGTCCCTCAACTCCTGTCCTCCTCTTCAATCTCATCATCCTCCAGGAGAAAAAAGAAAGTAGGAGAAAATGGGAAATCTGCACCAACCCGGTCTCCTCCTTCATCTGACGATGACGGTGGAGGACTGACACAACAGGAGTTCCGCTCAGTGCCAACCATGTTAGAGATCTCCTCCCTACTTACTGTTAAAGGGAGCAGCAGTAAACCCTCCACCGCAGCCTCACCCCCAGTAAACATGACCACCAACACTGACCTCCTTACCTCCAAAGCCAGCAAGAAGAAAAGACAGCAGAAGAACACAACTCCTTCCACATTCATGTCTTCAGTGACAGACACGGCACAAATCGCAAATACTATTCCAGCGGAAACAGCACAAAAGGAAAATGTTCCTGAGAAAACTTGGAACAAACCTCTGTCAGGTCTTGTGACAGCAGCCTCTAGTAGTGGATTAGCTAATGGCTTCTCTGAGAATTCACCGTCCATTAGCAAGAAAGCTGTTGTTGAAAACGCAGATCCTCCTTTTGAACAGGAGGAAGAGTTTCCTGCCCTCATGACCAAGAACCCACCACCAGGTAAGTAACAGCAGAATGTCAGAAGAATAGTTTTTTGTTTTTTGTTTTTTTTTTTGTTCCCCCCCTCTCCCTCCTTTAAGTTTTTAGTTTGACGAGTCCTCAAAGTATTGCCATAGAAAGATGCAAGTTCTACCTCTGTACTGGGCATCTATGTTGTGTGATTTGTCAATATTAATATCCTGTTGCCTATTATTGTAATTGTATTGCTTCAACACAGCTGTTGTAGTGATGAACATCACACGGTGTAAACTAATAAAAACATTAGACATTTGCTGTAGTTTGTAGACAACAGTATTTGGAATTGCATCACGAAAAGCTTTGTGACGATTTGGGGAATTTGCCAAAGCAGACATGTTGCCTTTTGTTAATACTTGGTCCAACATTAATCCAAGCAGGACAGCTTTGTTATATCCCTGAAAGGAGTCTCGGGGATATTTTGTTTTTAGTCTGACTGCCACGAGCAGCCTTGCTGGCAGCGAATATCCTTCATGTTAATGCAATAACTTGAAAGAAGTTTAGAAATTCCATGTTTTCCATATTAATGAATATCATGGAGAGGAAGGACTGATTCAATTTTGGATGATTTACCATTTTGAGATTGCCCACAAAGGGGCCACTCAAAAGTCTGAAGTCACTGAATGCTCTTTTGTTCATATCTCTGGAACTATTTGTCTGACTTCAAATCAAGTGCAAACTACAGGGTGTATCAGAAAAAAGTAGACTTTGACAAAAACTAGCATTAATCTAAAATGCATGGGTTTTTTGAAAATCTGAATCATGAATTGAACTTGCATAAGGCAAAACTTACCATTGCCCTTGATGTGGAAGAAATTAACAATGCATGTTAATTTACATATGAATGAAATTTGACTGACTTGTTTAATCATGAAGAGTGGCCAATACGATGTTAACCCTTTTGGTCTGGATGCCAGATTCAAATCAGTTTGGTTTTTTTATGGTAGGGGTCAATGAGCAGGGATTTTTTTCTTACCTCATGCATGCATGTGATACACCAATGAAATGTGTTGCTCATTGTGGCAGATCTCATGTTAACCCTTGGACTTCCATGCACAACGAGCTTTCATTTTGTGATTTTTGGGTACGCCCTGAAAGCAGAACCACGACACAGGTATCCATCAAGGGAGAAATACATGTTGATACAACATGTATGAGATTTTCAAAAGAACTTTGCATTTTAGATTAATGCTGGTTTTTGTGAGTCTACTTTTTTCTGATACACCCTGTAGGAAAAAAGCACTCAGAACGAAGACCTTTGCCAAGCACCCCCCCCCCATTGGGATTTGCACCTAAAATAACAGTCCTACAATTATTTTGTCAGTCTTTAGATTCCTTGACCATGAAAATGTACCTCTAGCAAGTGGATTCATGTTGATATTGTTATTAGTTCAGTAGTTAACTTCAAAATTCTTTTGTTAATGGCAGTTTTTTCTTCTGGATTGTCGCCAAAATCGAATCATTGGTTCCTTTTGACCATCCTCAAAGTTCCCTGAAAATTTCAGCAAAATCTGTTCTTTAGTTTTTGTTATTTTGCAAACCAATGCTGGCAAAAACATAACCTCCTTGGCGGAGGTAATGAAAGGTCATGACCTGGGATTGCCTCATGACATCATAGCTGTCTGGTTAAGGATTGGGGGTGTTGGGGGAGGTATTATCCCTCGCTGTTGCTTCTGACGGCATAAGCCTCGTTGTATTTGTAATATGCTGCCAGCTTAATGTGCCCCTGATTAATTAAAGTCTCTCAGGTAAACTATATGTAAAGTGTAATGTCTGTTGCATGTTTCTATGGGAAGGAGTTGCTACACAGGAACTGAGTAGATGAACATTCAGTTTGTTGATGTGATCTATGCAATCATTACTCTTATGTTTCAGGCTTCAAGACTTCCTTCCCAATGAAGACCTCAGCTCCTTCTCCAGCCACCGCTGTTCCCCCACCTCCACCCGGCCTGGGGGTCTCTGCCACAAAGCCTCCACCAGGCTTCACCGGGATCCCTCTCAACAGCAATGTGGTCGAACCTCCACCCTCTGGGATGAACATGTTAGCTTTTCTCTAATTATATGCATGCATCTGTTGTCAACTTGTTTCAGTCATGAGTCACATTTCTAAGATGGTCATGTTATCACAAACTGATTAGTTAATGTTACCATTGTTGCATTGTCCCTTGTCTTTAGTGTTTTGTAACAGAGGTCATCTGCTATGCAGGAATAACTCCCTGTGCCTCTGTTGTTCAGTGACAATGTGATACAACATTAGACTTTTTTTTTTTTTTTTTTAAGCTGAGTTTTTATTAGTTTTTTTCTTGTGTGTGCGCGCATTTTAAATAGTTTTCTTTTCCTATTTCTGTTGTGTATTCCCACAAAAGTTCACTGGTTGCATAGGATGAAAATTAAAAAAAAAAAGAAATCACAGCAAACAAATATCCACTTCCAAAAATAAGGCTGCAGATATAAACATGGTGATTTGAATTACTAATAAATATTATTGCAGTAACAAAGGTAACCTAGGTTCCCATCTCTTAGTAAAGGTGGTCATCTGAAGCCTTCATAAAAAATGTGATGTTCTCCATTTGGGGGAAATCCCAAACTTTTTGAATCTATGTATTACATGAGCAAGGTTCTGGTTTCATCAAACTGATGGTTAGACTTTAAGGCAGAAGTGAATAATGTATTCAAGTGGTATTTATCTGCCTTTCTATCCAGACCTTCAGGTATTATTCCCAGTATTGCCACTGTGAGGTTTTATGGGATGTTCGATTGAAAAACTTCCTTCAGGCCATTGAAAACCTCCCTCCAGAACACACTTAACTTAGGACAAAGTCAAAATATGCAAGTGTGATTGGCTATATGGGCTTTGCGGTTCCTCCAGCATGAACTGAAATGTTAAGGACAAACACAATTTCTGGTGTTCTGAAACATCAAGTAATTATTAATTTTCCATTTGAATTCCCTACACGTTTGCCAGGTTTATAACTTGTTTTATTTAGAGACCATTTCGGTACTGCAGTTGATGCATATCTGAAGATGAACTGATGAACATTAGCTCAGTCTGAACTAATTCACAATCTGCTCAGTTTTGTGACCATTTTATGTCTGACCAGCATCATATACGAGTCATTTACTTGTGACTACATCCATCAGCAGGTACTTCTAGATCATGCAAAAAAAACTTTTACATTTGCTTTAATGAAGGCAACTTTTTTTCCCTACAGAAAAGAGAAATTATTTAGCAACAAAAAATATGAACAAAATGCATTGACATTTGTTAGGTTATTTGAAATGACAGTATCTGTATTTTTGTGATTGGTACATCCTGAGTATTTATTGGTTATTTAGTGTAATGCTTTTTTTCTTAGGTCCTCTGAAGTGTTGGGGGGTTACAGAGTGCCGGAGGACTACCAGCAGAGGAACTTGGCACTGATCCAGTCAATTAGAAAGTACCTCCACAATGATGAGTCGAAGTTCAACCAGTTCAAAAACTACTCTGCGCAGTTCAGACAGGTATTCAGCACAACACTTTGCACAGTTCATTATTTTCTGTGAACAACTAAGGCCAGAACAGAGGGGGTTCACAGGCTGAAAGTTCCTGCTGTTTGTGGTTTTCAGGGTGTGATCTCAGCAGCCCAGTACCACTGCAGCTGCAAGGACCTACTCGGAGATGACTTCAACCGCATCTTCAACGAGCTGCTGGTGCTGTTGCCGGACACTGGGAAGCAGCAAGAGCTCCTGACTGCCCACGGAGACTGCAAGGCACTGGAGAAACAGTCGGGGGCTGGAGGGGGAGGAAGGAAAAACAAGAACAAGAAGAATGCCTGGCAGAGTCCTACTAATATCACTAATGTTGCTGCTGAGCTGGACTGCCAGGTGTGTCCTACTTGTAGACAGGTGCTGGCCCCCAAAGACTTCAACTCCCATAAGACCCTGCACATCAGGGAGAGCGAGGAGTTCCCCTCCTTGCAGTCAATTAGTCGTATCATCAGCTAGCCCCTGGCTCTTCTCCTGCTCTGCCTGCCATTGGTACATATGGGGTGGGTTTTCTGTGGCTCTTGCAGCCCTGTCAAAGCCCTGCAGCCTGGTTCCTGGGCAGCCACATCCCAGAGGAGTTTGAGGCTTGTATCTCATATTGAAGGTGACTTTAAAAAGGTTTTTCCTTTCTGAAGATGATTATACTGATAGTTTTTGGTGTGTGGTTAGACACACAGGGTTGCTCCATTTCAGCTCTACTTTCAGTCATGTGACTTAGTGGCGTCTCCAGCTGGCACTGGCTAACCCGATTCAGTAATTTATTCAAAGAAATGAGAGATGAGCTATGGCTTTACTTGGAAATTACATTACTTCCCAGTACAGGAACTTTTTTTTTTTTTTTAAACTTATTTTGCATTTAACTTTTACAGAAAATAATAAATATCCTTTAACATTAGACATGATAAAATGTATACGAGTCCCCAGAGGGCTGCTTGGTTACATCAATCCTGCCCACAGTTCAGCTATTTAGCTCCATGTTTGTTTGAATGTTAGCGGTTTGTTCTGTTGCACCGTCTGGATTTTGTCAGATGCCGCATTGGAGGATGAGTGACATAAAGAACGGTGCTTCAAGAAGTAAAATGGATAGATTTCTACTTTGAATATTTCCTAATGTATTCCACATTCTGTTCACTCAACTTGCCTGCATTTGAATGTCTGGTTGATTCCATTTGGACCATCACGTTACAGAAACGGTAACTGAAACCTTTTTTTTTTCCATTTTAATTCTCCGTATTTACCTTCCTGCACTTACTAAAGGACAGCTGAAAATCCAGACACCTCATGCAACCAGTGGTTCCGTTTTCATTTTGTTCATTCTGTTGTACAGAATTACAGGTTAAAAAAAAAATAACAAAAACAAACACTCCACTCTGGAATGATGTTGGCAACAAAAGCAATGAATTCTCTCTGACCCTTACACGTTCAAGCTGCACTGGGCATGTTTACTGTTTATGGGAGCTGGTTCTGTCTGTTCATCTTCTCTCTCAGGACCCTTCGCTTGCACTGCTGCCCACCAGGGTGCCCACACCATATACCCTGTGTGTATGTATGTGAATGAGTTCTCTACACATCTTAGAGCAGCTGACTTTTTTTTGTCCGCTCTAATAAAACTGCTGTTGTCAGCTCTATATGTTCCTGTATTTTTGTTCAGTCCTGTATGTGTCTGTGATTGAAGGGCAACAAGAACAAACAGTCCTGCTTTTTCTACACAATATACACATGTAGACCTGTCATTATTAATTGATAACTTGTCAATTCTGACATTGGCATCTGTTATGTCAGGCACTTTCAATAAAGGCTGTTCCAGACATCAAAAGTCAGGGAATTTCATCATTTTGTATGTAAACTCCGAGAATTTTGTATACTGCAGCCCCAAACCAAATGTGTAGCATATACACTATATTGCCAAAAGTATTCACTCACCTGCCTTGAAATATACGTAAGAGACATCCCATTCTTAATCCATAGGTTTTAATGACATTGCAGGGTGGGGGTGTTTGGGGAGGTTAGGTCTAATGCGACAGTGATGACTGATTTTATATATATATATATATATAATGAATGAAATGTATGGTGTGGCAGCAAGGATTTTGCTGTGGCACAGGTTTTCCACAGCTGAACCTTACCAGTGGAAAGGCTGTTGTCAAAAATATCTTGCTTCAGCACCAAGAGATTTTGGACAAACAGACTTTGGACATTTCCATGCCCCCAACTTTGTGGGAACAGTTTAGGGAAGGTCCCTTCTTGTTCTAACATGACTGTCCACCAGTGCACAAAGTAAAAGGTCGTTAAAGACACTGATGAGAGTTTGTGGATGAATTGGACTGGTCTGACCACTGCCCTGACCTTTAACCCCATTGAACACTTTTAGGTAGAATTAGAACACAGACTGAGAGCAAGGCCTTCTGTCCAACGTTGGTGTGTGATCTCACAAATGCTTCTGGAGGAATGGTCAAAAATTCCCATAAACTCACTTCTAAACCTTGTGGAAAACCTTCCCAGAACTGTTGAAGCTACAAAGGGTGAACCCACATCAGATTAAATCCTATGGATTAGAAATGGGATGTTAAATTCATATAGGTGGTCGAATACTTTGGCAATATAGTGCATCTGTTTCTGTGTTTTTATTTTGCAATCACTTTTCTAAAAGTCCTCAACATTCTAGAATGCAATCTTTGCCTTTTTCTTTGTTAGTTATTGTAGTTGGACATACAATAGTGTATTTATTCATTCAAATCAATGTGCATGTTATTAAAATAACTCCGTAAAGAATAACTGTGGGTTTCTCATGTGTAAACTAAAACCCATTTACTAAAAGAATTATCTGTGGTGAATTTACAGTACTATTGGCTGATTCATGCACATTAGGAGGTCTGCTCAAGGGGAGGACATTGGGATTGGTTTGAGCGGTTAATATGTCCTGTTTTGCACTTTGCCTAATTATTAAGTAGGACGTTTGTTTCTAAGAAAGGTCATGAAATTTCCAGTCTGACTTGGAGTGGGAACCCTGTTATGTGTTTCAGAATTCATTTCCCTTTTTTTTAGATATGGGAAATCAATACTGACTGCAGGCTCTTCAGTCAGAGTGGTTTCATGATTCTTTATTCTTCAGAAAAACTCCATCTTTAATCGATGTATCCACCAGGCCAGTCAAGGACATGAACTGCTTTTTTTGCAGTATTTTGACACTTTACAGATCAGATTAGTTGTAGCTTTGCTTTTGTGTTATATGGCAACTCAAACTCTTCCTGCTGAAGTCACAAGTAAAACACCCAGAACTAGAAAAGCACTCGGACAGCGCAGACCTGCGCCAAGCATTGCTATTTCCCATTGACAGCAATGTTAACGGTCTTCCAGATCTTCACCAAAATCTAATCATTTCCAGATCTCCCCATTTCCGACCTTCCCTGAAAATTTCATGAAAATCCGTCCATTAGTTTGAGTTATTTTGTTAAACAAACAAACCAACGCCGGCAAAAACATAACTTCCTGGCGGAGGTAAAAATAAGGTCATGGTATTAGGATCTTTTCTGAATTTCTTTTCATCCTTAAAGACCTAGAAACACTTAAGTAGCAATGTCCAAATTAATTTTTTTCTCAACATTTGACCTTTCCTATGTAATGTATCTGCTTTTAGTGTCATGTCATCTGTATTTCACACCTTTTCCATGAAAATCAGGTCATTTTTAATAATTACAATTGTGTAGTAATTTCAACAGTTATTGAAGTTACTACACAATAGTTCAGTTAGCTACTACACTAACACAACAGCTATTGTAAAATATTGAAATGTGAAAGAAAAACATTTCAGCAGAATATCATTAACTGAACAGAAAAAATGAATATTAACATCAAACTGTTAAAGCTGAGTGTTTCCATATTCACTCTGAACATCTAAATAAGATGCATCTGATTTTACTAAAAAGCTGAGAAACTGCATTTTATCTTATTTATTTCCACACATTGATAGAATAAATGGATTGAGAGTCATTAAACATTTTCGAACAGTAGATACTTTTGGCCATCATTAACTGTTAAGGTCTTTGAGCATTGCTATTTTTATATTTCTAATGTATATTCCATATTGACCCAATGGAAACAAATGACAAAATCTGAGTTTTCACACAGACCGAAGAGAAATGGGCAATCCAAAACATGTTTTCTTTTTTATTAGAGTGACAGTCAGACTGCAGTCCAGAGACATTCAGGTAATAGACAGTGACACACATCTCTGTACACAGTGTTTTTTTTTTTGTTTGTTTTTTTTACACTGAAGAGGTTGAACACCTTCAGAACAAGAAGAAACAAATGTATTTAAGGGGTAGTACGCTACAAAACCAATGCCATTTTGTCAATCGATGGGGGTTATAATTTTGTCTTCAATATGATGAGAGGAGAATTTGAAACTTCCATGCTACGTACTAACACTGGAAACACCGCACCAGTGTTATTTGTGTTGATTTTGGTGCCGACAGCCCCTGTAAGAGTGGTCAAAACAAAGAAATGTCCAACAGAGAGTGTGTTATAGTTATTAATTAAATAATCATTATTCATATATTTGTATTTTCATTAGTACAGGACAAACCAGACCCTGGACAGCATCACACACAGGTTCCATTTACTTCAATAACGTACTGAATTTTACAATCAACCAATACCACGGTAGTGTACATGGGCCAGAGCACAAAACACAGAATGCTTGTATTGTTATTTTTATCTACCACACTGACTGAAGAAGAGACTGAAGCACTGAGAACAATAATACGACCTGACCTGACAGTAGCCCAAACTAACTAATAATACCCCAGCAGTAACTAATACCAACATCAAGACCCCAGTGGTTAACCGGTTACTAGCAGCCTAGTAATTCCAGATTCAAGAGACTATACTGGTGGTTTTCCATATTCTAACATATGCATACATTACATGGTTAAGCGCTTAAAACTGGTTTTGAAACCTGTCACCTAACTTTTTTTTTTTCTTTTTTTTTTTTTTTTGTAAAAAGTACCAAAGTACTGAAAGTATCGAAATACACGTTGGTACCGGTACCAAAATATTGGTATCGTGACAACACTATTCACACCTCGTAATCACTTGGCCCTACTTTCTGTGACTTTCTCTCAATTACTATCAGAGCGCGCTGTCATACTGCTGCGCACTAGTCAACAGCTGTCATCTTGCAGCAGTACGGAGATGCGAAGAAAGTGGGTCCGTGTGATTACGAGGTGTGACTCTCTTTGTGGATACTGGTTTTGTTATGTAAATCACTTGTGAACACATGTGGTTTTGAGACAGTTTTATTTTAGTGTCACAGAAAACTCTCCAAAATACTTTAGGCCCAGTTTACACGGGTTCGACTCGGCGGATTAGCGGATCAGCGTTTTTAAAACTATTCGCGTGCCCACAGTGCTGTGACAAAAACGCTCTCCGTGCACACGGCAACGCTAATACGCAGATACGCTAATCACCCGACAGGGTGTCCTAATCGGAGAAGGCTTATAGAATCTGTCACCCACGATGACCGACGGCAGTGACTCAGGGAGGCGAACGTCAGTGACGTAAACCAACGACAACATCAGCGCTTCTCAGTGTTTACACAGCGCCGGATCAGATACACTCTGGATTGAATAAGTGGGCCCTGGCGGATTCAAACTGATACGCCTGTGGAGTGTTTTTAAGGGGTTGTGTTGTGCAAGGACAGTGCATCCGCAACGAATACGATACGGACTTAGGGTTTCCCCCAGAAAATTGGTTGGTTAAGGTGGTGACCAGGGGTGGCATTTTCTGTCAAATGAAAACCAATGTACTGTAAGAAAATCTTGTTTTTTAAGGAAAACATTCACTGAACTAAAAACAATATTAAACTACTGGTGTAAAAAAAGGAGTGAGAGAGAACAGGTAACATTAAAAAACTTACATTCAGCTCAAAACAAAACCGTGTCCAGTCACTTAATTAATCATTAATGAAGCATGAATGAAATTGTCAGTGCAAAAAGTGCTTACACCAGTAAAACTAACTTTAAAAAGAATTGTGCAAAATATGTTCATCTATTAATGAACAAAAACTGCCATTAGTCATCAAATTTATTTCAGAAATTGTCTGTAGTAATGATTGAAAGCTGTTTTCAGACAGGAAGCAGTGTTTCCTGTGGAATTGACCGCGTGTGCGTGTGCTACAGATGCGGTCCAGCGCGGTGGTGCATGCGTTTAAGTCGGGGCTGTATGTGCACATTTCGGCCGGGGGTACACGCTAATGCGTGCATCGGCTTCCTCCTTACTTTAAATACCATATTGATTCTCGAATATAGGACAAGATCTTTTTTTTTTTTTTTTTTTAAAATAATGTGACTGCGTGACTGGAATGTGTCGCTGCACCTGAAAAATATCTCTTCCTGCCAAAAAAACTTTCCATTTGAAAAAAATGAGAATTTTTGCGAAATGGTTGTCTTTCCATTAAATAAATTTTTAATGCACAACTGATGTGTGTGTGCAATTTGAGGGTCAACAGAAAAGTGACTAGTGACTTTGGGTGGAGTTTATATCATCTTTCTGCAGATGTTAATTTTTACAAAAGCATGTCAATTGTTTTTTTTTTGCCGATCTCAAAGGAACTAGATGATTTACACAGCAAAGCTCATTTTCACACAAAGTGACCGATTTTATGCCTTTGATACCGGTACAATGTTGGCAGTATCTGCTCAGCCATGCAGTTACAGCCTTTGCAGGTACTGTGCGGATTACATGCTAGATTAACAAATATTTCAATGCTTTTTGCACCAGTTTTATTCCTGCTAAAGGCTTTTGTGGATCTGGCCCTAGTTCTTTAAGTGTGTGATATCCAACACCCACTTGCAAAAGCAACAACGGTTAAATCTCTTCTGTGAGTGCTGCAGTGTGTTTTTTCCCACTTTAAACAAGGATTAGGATTCTTGTAACGTGTCCTCTGCTGCATCTTCGCCTCACTTTTTTTTTTTTTAACCCTCCTTAAAGTTTATATAACTCCTCACCCTCTCTAAGTTCAGGTTTATACATTTACCCTGTGATGTGTAAAGTAGCCCAGTTCTTTCTGCCGCCTTGTTCCATGCAGATTTTAGACTAATCCGTATGTGCAATATGAGGAGAAGCTCGCCTCCAATGATTATGCTTGTAAGACCCTCGGTGTGTTTGTCTATTCATG
>JAPTYR010000030.1:10000511-10013231 GCA_029814505.1 Siphamia roseigaster | reverse complement strand
GCATAATTAAGTAGTTAATTAAGCTAACGAAGCTCCACATGGGGTCATCACTAAAATCGTATCTCCTCTCTCATTTCATTTCTCAACCGATTTCCATTCTGATTGGCTTGTTAGGTAGATCTCTGACATGAGCACAAAACTTATTCATTTGTTTTGTGAAATTGTGCATAATTAGGTTGCCAATTAAGACATGTTTCAGGATGAGCGCAGTGTCATTGACACTATCTTTCTAGAATAATATTTGCATTTACTACATGATCATTGAATTAAATATGCGAAGATACCTGATTTGGATTAAAAAATGCAAAAATACAGATGATAACAGTATAATAAAATCACTTAAGAAAGGTCAAATAAAGAAGAAAACTAATTTAGGAGGTACCACAGTAGTAACACTGGGTCATTATTGGTTAAATATAGAAGGGAAAAATATGTGGGAATTGTCACCAAAGTAACACTCGCTTCGGTCCGTCTACATTTTTATCCTTTCACAGATTCCAAATAACACAAGTTAATTCATCACCAGTTCATTAAAGCACCTCTTCCTCTTTTCCCTCCATATCTTTGGACCAATCGTCCTCCTCTTTCTACACCTCCTCCATCTCTGTCTTCTGTGCTCTATTCATGACCAGTTCACTAAGTCAACAGACCACATCAGCCAGACACATAGAGATACATATCACACGTATCAAATATATCTCTTTGTGAGTCTCTTAACCTGTTTGGTGAAGATGAAGGAACTTTTGAACGTCCCTCAACGTACCCGCCACTCCCCCCTCCCCTTATCTCCTTCTGCAGTTAAATGATACCAACAGCTGATGTTATTACTGTGGAACTTACAGACAGTTAAGAGTTGTCATGGTCACTGCTCTGAGGGATACATGATCCAGATTTCTGCTTAGATCCTATCTTCAAGGCTATTTTAAGTTTTCAAGATTAAATTATTGAACTGAATTTTTGGAGGTGAACCCACTTTGTAATTGTCATACATTATCAAGATCATTATCCTTTAAATCCATTAGCATACATGAGTGGATTCTAAGGCCATTTGTTGTCTGTATTTTTTTATTTTTAATTCTAGCCATTTTTTACTTTATTTTTAAGTACTTTATAATAAAATAAAAATGGAAAGGTTGTATATTTAGAGAATAAATGTTCGTTTTTCCTTTACTTACCTGTTTGTCAACTGTCCTTGATCTGCTCTGTTTGGCTGTTAACCCTTGATGCTATATGTATAATACATTGGTTGGGGAGTAGGCCAAGGTAGAGATGACCCCTTGTGATATATTTAGAACAGCCTGCGATGAATGTTTTATCTATGCTGCGTAGGTAGGCAGAACACAGGGCAGTCATTAAACATTCATATCTGCCACTGAGATGACCTCCTGGAATATCAGCCCATCATCAATGAATTAACATCAGACCATCATCAGTGAACTAACATCAGACAATCATCAATGAACTAGCATCATATATTCATGTAATCCTGTGAGACCTCACACCTGGAAGCCCGTACTATGCTTTACACTTCTGTTGACAGGGGTGAGATGTATGTACAGTCGATTGTGTATGTGTGGGTATTGGTGCATATGCTTTGAGTATGTGTTGAGTACTATGTATGCATGTATGTACATACATTTCACACAGTAAGTTTTGTCTATCTTCTGGGGACAAAATGCAAATTGTCATGACATAAAGGATTAAAAATAAGAGTTAAGAATTGTATTAGGATAGGAGATAAGTATGTGGTAGCTTATGTAAATTAAGTCAATGTATGGCAACATGGCAACCCCACATGTCTTTATGCGGGAGGAAAGTATTATAGTGATAATGGAAGAAATGATCCCAAAAATTTTTTTTTTTTTTTTTTTTAAATCAAACTTAAACACTTATACGGATATGGATACTTGGAACTGAATGCCACCTCTTGATGTCTTGTTAAAGTGTCTAACTCCTCAGGTGGATCTGACTTGGCATTTCAAGGATATTGGCTTTATCGTAGGGACTCTACAAATGACTTTTTTCCCTGTATGACCTTGGAAAAACTTTTTGTCTGAGTTCTGGAGTTTGGTTTCAGATTTAGATGATGACTTAATCCCTAAAACTACTTGAAAATTTATAGCTTCATTTGACTGTAATGCAATCTTCACTTAAACAATACCTACAGCCAGTTAGCCGTCATGAGTTCACAAATTAAAACAAACAAGCTTGCAGTGTAAATCCCTTCCTGTGTTAAAGGTGAGCATCTAAACTGCAGGTGCATAAACTGTGGAATGCTTGTCTAAGCATTTTCTCGTGCACGTCTCTCAGCTGTGGTCCATGCTGCCGCTGGTGGTGTGTGTTTTGGCTTCGCCTCTCAGACACAGTTTAGCAACAGCTCAGCCAGTTTGCATTATTCATTTGGGAATGAGCCTGCAGGTAGGATTACCCCATGGCAGCATAACTGGTACATTAAGGTGCCCTGTGTAACTGGGCATACACACAATCTGATTCACATACATTTGCACACCGTGACACAGACTCTTATGAGTGTGTGCATGCGCTGAGAATATGATATGTGTAAGGCGGAGACGGTGATGGGATGGGTGAAGTCGTAGTAACCAGAGAGAAACACAGGAGGTTGCAGGAGGTCAGAAAGGCACGCTGACGTGGATGGGGGAGGATACAACCACAAATGCGAAACGCATACACCTTTAGTCTCAGACAAAGAAGAGGACACCCCTGAGGGCCAAGACTCACACCAGCACACGAACATCAGATCTCCTTGTTGGGGGGACATCCTGCCAAAGTTGGTGCCACAGCCAAGATGAGGATTCACTGCCGGACTCACAGGACGCAGTAACAATGGGAGACACACAAAGGACTACACAGATGCTGTCACTGGGATAGCAGGGCCTTTTATGCATTGTGTGACGTTGGGAAATTACTTACAAGCCTACAAAGAGGAGCAGGACCAGAAATTTACAAGGGTTTTTTAAAAAGTTTTTGCAACTATGGTTTCTGTTTGGTTAAGGACATCAGTGAAACTCCAGGAGGCAGCGGCAACAAGTGGGTAAAACTGAGAGAGTGTAATCCGTCAGTGAGATTGATTACAATCATGTGCAATATTTCAAGTAAATATGTACAGTTTATGACAGTTTTCTGTCTCTTTACACACAGAGAGACAACACCTCCTTTGCTGAGACTTGAAGATATAGTGTAATGCGAGTGACCACTGATGGCTGAGATTCCGACTCCATTACTAGATCGTGTTTTGAAGGACTGTGGTTTGTGTGTGCTTCAGTGTGCATTATAGAACAAGTGACTTGGGATAAAGTGTGCTTCAGTTCCGTGTGACTTTCTGGGGTGTCACAAGGATGGATCAGGTGCAGGAAAAAGCAAAGAAGAAAACTGAGGACCGTGGAGAGTTGCAACTATTTGGACTCTTTTTTCTTGATAATTGCTATAAACGCTGAAATTGATAATTAGCAAATACTAGAGCATTTTTTGGGTACTTGTTTTTTTTTTTTCCTTAGAATGATTTGAATTAGGAGAGATCATGCCACCTAAAAAGGGTGACTCAAAATCAGCTGCCAAGAAAGGCAAATCAGATGAGCCAAAAAAGGGAGGAAAGGATGACAAGAAAGGGGGGAAAGATGATAAAAAAGGTGGTAAGAAGGAGGAGCCATCGAAAGGGAAGGGGAAGGATGATGGGAAGAAAGGAAAGTCAAAGAAACCTGTTAGTGAGTCAGAAGAGGGGTCAGAGGAGGAAGAAGAGGAGGTGAAGAGTGAGGATGAGAGTGAAGAAGAGGTAGTATCAAAGAAGGCACCTCAGGGTGGGAAAGGGAAAGCAGCTCTAAAGGGTGCATCAAAGGCCATGGCCATGAAAGGTTTCAAGGCTCCTCCTAAAAAGGCACCTCAATCTGATGAGGATGAGGATGATGATGATGAGGAGGAGGATGAAAAACCAAAGGCTAGACCACAGATGAAGAAAGGAATGGGTGCTGTAAACTTGAAAAAGATGAGTGATGTCCACATTAAAGGGGCCTCTAAGGCAATGATGGGCTTTGCTTCAGAGGCACAAAAAAAGACAATAGCACCACCAAAAGTGCAGAAGCCGATAGCTTCTCAACTCAAAGGAGCGTCTAAAGCTCTATCAGGTATTACAGGGAAGGCTTCTCCTTTCAGTATGGCTGCGAAACCACCACAACCAGCGAAACCAAAAGCGAAACCAAAAAGAAATCTTAAAAGCACCTCCCGCCTTTTTCTACGACTGTCCAAGAAAAAGAAGCCAGCTGCTGGTAGTAAACCTCTTCTTGGTGGCAGTAAGCTTTTTTCTGGGTTTGGGGGTAAATCAGCTCCAGCTGACAAAAAGCCAGGGCTGTCTGGTTTCAGTCTGTTTGGTAAAAAAGAAGAACCTCCAAAAGAAACCAAAAAGACACTAAATCTTTCAGGTATATCAGGACAGGGGAAAATGGTAAGCGAGGCAAAGGGACTGGGAGGTAAATTCAAAGGCTTATTCGGTAAAAAGAAATCAGACACAAGTTTTAAGGCCAAAAGCTGGATGTTGGGAAGGATAGCTGCAGCAACTAACTGGTTAACAGGGAGATTCCTGACATCTAAGGGAAAGGGTCGGTTGGGGGCACGATCAAGAGGGCGGGGCCGTAAACACCTGTCATTTGGTGACAAGGGCACTAGGGGGAGACAACCATACTATGACAATGAGGCCTACGAGTACGATGAGGATGAGTATGACTATGAGGATGAAGATTATTACGATCGGAGAAGACCAAGAGGCAGACATAGACGACATGTAGCCTATGACTCGTATGACCCATATGACTCATATGACCCATATGACTCATATGACCCTTATGATGAGGACATGGATTACTATGATGACGAAGATGAATGGGAAGATGAATATGGTTACTATGATGAAGATGGCAACTTCTATTATGATGATGAGTATTACTATGATGATGAAATGGATTACTATGATGACCCTTATGGTTATTACTATAATGAATATGATGAATATGAAGATTACTATGATGATGAAGGTATGGACTATTTCTATGGTGATGATGGAATGCTGTATGCAATGGAGCCAGACCCATATGACTACTATGGAAATGCCATGGATGGTTTCTATGACCCATATTACCCTGAGCAATATGGAGATTATGTTGACTACAATATGGGTTATAACTATGGAATGTCAGACCCATATGGGATGATGACTACTGATTATGATGGTTTTTCAGGTCAATACAATGATCCAATGCTGGGGTACACAGACCCCTATCAGCCGCCTTTTTATATGGATACTGGCTTGTATCCTGCTGACACAGGGCAGTTTTATGGACACGAGCAGGTGTCTTACCCTGTTGCTGAGCAGGTTTTCCCTGACCAGTTCAGGGTCCCGAGGCCCCAGGTTAGAATATTTGGAAAAGAAAGACTGGATGTGGGACCTTTCCCACCTCCTCCTGTTTCTCGTCCCCCATCCCCGATGTTTCCACCTCCCTCACCAGCACTTGCCCTCAACAGCATGGATATGATGTCAGATATGCAATACGAGCAGCCTCTTCCCGCTTACATTCCAGCACAACCTCAATACCCTGCTGTCATAAGCCCTCCGCAAACTCCTGTGCTCCCTAGGCGAGCTCTGTCTCCGACAGCTATGATGATTCCTCCTCAGCCAACTCACCATCCCCTCTCTGCCATGCCCAGTTACTTATCCCCTTCTCCCATTCCACCACAACTAGGAGCCCCAATGTACCAGCCATCACTCCCCCAAGAGCCACAGATGTTTCCAATGGGGCACATGCCACCAATGATCTCACCAATGCTGCCACCAATGCCTCCACCAATGCCTCCACTTATGCATGCACCAATACCTACACCATTCCATACTCCATTGCATACACCAATGCATTCACCTATGGGAACACCAAGACCAGTGCGGCGTATGAGTCCCCGACCATCTCTAAAGCAAAGACCAAGATCACCTAGACCAATGCCACCACCTTCACCCCGCTCATCCCGTTATATGGACTATCAGCCTGATTTTGAGCCTGACCCCCACTTTTCCCCTCGTTCACGCAGGAGAGAGCTTCCACGCAGGGCATCAAGGAGAGGCCAAAGACCAATTTCCCCACCAGACCGGCAAAGACCACCCAGCCCACCTGCTTCCCCACCACAACAAAGGCGAGGGATCTCAGTTAGAGGTCAGCCATCCCCTAGAGGGACAAGAAGAAGCAGAGGAAGTGGGCTACAAAGGGCTCCATCGACAATGCGACCTCGATCTCCACTTACAAGCCCCCCATCCTCTCCTCGAGGATCATTTAGAAAAAGGAGATCCTTTAGAAGAAGACCAAGCCCACCTCCCTCCCCTAGACTTTCTTTCAGACAGCAGCCCCCTCCAGATGCTGTGCCTCTCCCACCTGCCAGACCCCCGTTGTTCCACGGAAGAAGACAACCATCCCGAATTAGGCGTTCCCCCTCACCTACCCTTCCACCCCCAGAAAGACGAAGCCCCCCTCTGGCTGACAGGCCTCAGTCTCCTCCTCGTGCTTTTCGCTCCACCTCTCCTCATCGTCCTCCCTCACCTTCCCCGTCACATATGTCCCGTCGACCCCTCCCCACCAGGTCATCCACTCGGAGACGGAGAGGTGGTGCTGCAAATCGAAGTCAGGTACCCATGGGGGCTGTAAAACCCTCCCCAGCTAACCCTTATTTGCGAAGGAGTAGACATGGACCCCCTGTTACTCAACATGTTGCACCATTCAGGTCATCTATTCATAGTGGTCCAGCTCCTCCCCCAGGACCGATGGGGGGTGTGGCTGGTGGTCCTATGTTAGCCAGGACAAGCTCCCGGCCAACAATGTTCAGGGAGTCACAGAGAATTGGTACTCCACAAGGGGTCTTTCACAGACCTGTGGGTAGGGGGCAGCCATTAGTCCGTATGCCCAGAAACCAATCATTCAGAGCACCACCTCCTTCTCCACAGTTTTCTTTAAAACACAGTGGCCCAATTTCACCACAGCCCTCAGTGCGTAGGCTGCAAAGTACCCCTGTGTCTCCTCTTCCACTGCAACGTACCTCCCCTTTGCCCACACGCTCAGCCTCTCCCATGCACCATTTCTCTCACCCACCATCTCCTTTACCTCAGAGGAGTATGAGTCCCCATGGTCTGGTGCAACAACCTTTTCAACCTCTCATACCTCAGGGTGGTATTCTTCCTGCTACCCTTCCACCATCACAGGCTATTTCCCAGTATAATTATTCAATGATGGAACAGATGCCATCCCCAATGTTAACAAATTCTTTGCCAAACTCTCAAGTAGTTGGCTCACCCTTTGTTCCCACTCCAATTACTCCCACCATTCCCCTATCTAGTCCTTCCTCCCCTCTTGCACAGAATGTTGTCTATCCTCAAAATGTCCCTGCAATGGTACCCCCATCACCTCAATTGGGACAGGCACTCCAGCAACCTTATTTGCAGGATATCAACAACATCACACCTCTACAGAGAAGTCCTTCACCCATACCTGGTGGGCAGGTGGACATATCATCTAATGGACAGGTGAGCCAGCAGGTGAATCCATTAGATACTGTTGGTTTATCCAATGCTTTGATGCAGAACTCCCGCCTGCGCAGCGCCTCCTACTCATCTCCTCTACAACGTAATGCCAACCTCTACACCAATGTTCTTTCACCCCCTCAAGCAGCAGCCTCTCCTGCCCAGTCTCTACCTCCCACACCACGATTCTCTTCTGCTATGCTTACATCCCAGCTACGTAGTGCTTCCTTTGTTTCACCGCTTCAGCGCCAGCTTTCCCCTATGTCTGTTGCCTCTCCTGTTCCTACAGCAACACCTCAACAAGGGGCTGTTATTGGTACCTCCTCACTTCTCTCTGGGGCACTGCGGACCTCCCAAATCCAGGGATCAATGTTCAGACTTCCAGATGGAACTTTGAGAATGTCCCAGAGTCCTGTTGAGGCTCCAGTTACCCCTGATGGAGGTGTTGTAAGTGGTGGTGGGAGGCTGTCACCTTCTGTGCTCTCCAGTGCCCTGCAGAATCCAAGCCTACGACAGGCTACTTACCGACTACCTGATGGCTCACTGATCACTAGAACAGAGCCTGCTGCACCTTCTGCTGGTCCTTCACCCCTCTCCTCCCCTATGCTGTCATCTGCCTTGCTTAATCCAAGTTTACGACAGGCCACATATCGTTTGCCTGATGGCTCACTAGTAACCAGGACAGAGCCCACACCTGCTCCCTCTTCTACATCACCAATGCTTTCCTCTGCACTGCTGAACCCCAGTTTACGTAAAGCCACATATCGGTTGCCTGATGGAACATTGGTTACAAGGAATGAACCAGAGCCTGTTGCACCTTCTTCTCCTATGCTGTCTTCTGCCTTGCTTAATACCGGTTTGCGACAGGCGTCTTATCGATTACCCGATGGTTCAATCCTAAACCGCCCAGGGGAAGAGGCACAAAATGAGAATGTAGTATCACCATTAGGGTTATCTAGTGCCTTGATGAATGCTAACATGCGTATGGCAAAGTTTCAGCTCCCAGGTGCATCATCACTGTTTTCACGAAACCAAACTGAAGTTTCTACCTCTGTCTCCTCAGGGCCTATCCTCTCTGGTGCCTTACTAACCACCAACCTCCGTGGTGCATCCTACAGACTCCCAAACACATCAATGTTTAGGCAGCCCGGTTCTGTTGAAACCTCTGAGTCACGTTCCCTTGATCTTTCCAACGCTCTCAGAATCAATCAGAACCTTCGGTCTGCCAGCTATCGTTTGCCAGATGGAACTCTAACAAATCGTCGTCAGCAAGCTGGTGGAGCACGAACACTTGACCTATCAAATGCTTTGTCCAAGAACCCTAACCTTCGTCAGGCAAAGTACCATCTTCCTAATGGTAATATCATGACAAGGCTTGGTGCTCCAAGAACCCCAGAACCCCGCTCACTCAACCTCTCGGGTGCCTTGCAGAACTCAATGCTCCGAGGGGCTTCTTACCGTCTGCCCTCATATGCTGTAGTGTCGCCTCAGGTTCAGGGATCTGGGTCTGAACAGCACTGGGCGCATGGCTCAGGACTTGAAGGCTTGGGACTGCAAGATGGTGATATATGGGCATCGGAGAGGGTTCTACCTCATGGAACTGTACAGAACCTTAATAAATGGTCCATGTATAGAGATGGGGAGCTGCTGGACCCATATGGCCAGATGGGGCAGGGATTCATGGGACAGGAACCAGGGGAGTGGAATCTCAGCAGGGAGGGGGAACCCCAGGGGAACTGGTATGACAAGGTAAAATGAATTGTATCTAATGAACTTCCTATAATGAGTAATATGACAAATCCTAATGGCAAAAATTACAAATTTGAATGTAATGTGTTTGGTCTGGCTGTGAGTTTCCAGTGGAAGAAGTTAATTGAATTTTGATAGGTCTCAAAATAGATTTTGCTACACAGTGGAGTTTTCTGCATCTCTCTGATGCAGCACTCATAGACACACAGCATACAGACAGGGGCAACCATACACCTACACATACCTTCAAAATACCAAAGGTATGAAAGACACAACTACTGTATATATGCACATGTACAAACCTGGATAGCTTTGCTGAGAGGAGGGCCAGCAGGGACATTTTATATGTTTATGTTTTGTTTTTTGTTTATATTACAATTAATTTTTGAAGAAAGTACATGCATGAAATTCATACCATATTTGAAATTTCATATCTAGAGTATGAATAATCATGCTTCTGATTCTGACTTTTGTAGATGTATTCAATCAGAACCTTGGCCACTGTATCTCAACGGGAGCAAAGAGAGGAAGATGGAGCAGAGGATATGACACAGTTAGAGTAAGTTGAAAGTCACACCACCCTGGTTTTAAATCCTGAATAAGAACTGTGACATAATATTGGATTTTTAGACATACTTTTAAAAGCTTCACAGTTCACTTCTTGGGAAGTTAACAGTGACAAATGCTCAATGTTTTCAATGGGACTTTGGAGGCAATTTGTTGAACTATAAATTCATCTCACACAAAACTAATGCACAGTTTGTTAAGATGGCGCTTGCAGATGTTTGTAATATCCTTTGACAACTTTTGATTTGTCTTTTATGCAGGGAGATGCATGAAGGGGCTGTTCTACTGAACATGAGGAAAAGATTTCAGAGGGAGCTCATTTATGTAAGTATCTGTACAATACTCGCAATATACACCTGTGTGAAGTCAAGCAATATCATTTGTGAGTAATTTTGCACGTTTCAATTGTATTTTTCCTCTTTCAGACATACATAGGTAGTATTCTGGTGTCGGTGAACCCCTATAAGATGTATAACATTTATGGGACAGACATGGTGCTACTGTATAAGGGTCGTGCTCTGGGAGAGAACCCCCCGTAAGTCAGACTGGATGGTAAACTGAAAATAAAAACAACACATAGTATGGAATAGCTCTTAACAGTACGGAAAATTTTTTGAGCCTTTTTCTGTGGTAGAATCAAAACTGAATCAAAGTAAGAAAGGGAAGATATATGCAGTTAAATTAATATTTTAAATCTTAGTTTGCATTGATGTGTTATCATATGGTAAAACTATTCTCTTTCCTTTAGGCATTTGTTTGCCATAGCAAATGCTGCTTATTCCAAAATGATGGATGCCAAACACAACCAGGTCATTATTATCAGGTAAGGGGCTGAGTATTCAGTGAGTGAGATATCAGTGTTGTATGGGTCAAATATGACGGTATAATGTTTACCCACTTGTTTTATGTTTCACTCTTCTTTTAATCCCTTATTATTCAACAAAATCATGTTATATGTGACACAAATGCTTAAGAATGATAACAATCCTGCATTGTGCAGCTTCAGCATCATTTTGTTGCTTACACTATTGGCAGCAACTTTCCAAGTGTTTTAACCTTGGTGTACAGAATGTGCATGAGCCAGTCAGGTTTCCATCTCCAGTAGACTTAGTGTTTGTAAATTCATGAGTGTCTGTCTGTGGTTTACTCACCAGCAAACTTAAGACAGAGTCATCTCTCACTACTCCCGTGCTTTGTCCATATGTCACAGGCAACTCAATGTCAAAACTGATCTCCTGAAGGAAAAACACTTGCACACACACACATGCAGATACACATGTCAATGCCTGACACATGAAAGGTAAAACCGACATAAGGTGTTGGGCAAGCACGTGCTTCCACATTTGCTTCAGTGCACCATGACATTGACTATACAAGCCTCTGGAGACGTGAACACCACACCATGCCTCCAGTTTGATGATGGAAAATGCCAGCGAACATCAGTCTAAAATCTCCAGCGGGTGCTAAATTCGGAGTTACGTCTGGCAACTGTCAAAGCCGTAGAGTATGACTGATCTAATGTTTGTACCTTACGGTGAGCTCTCGTCTCCTATGTTGGGGATCTTGTCATCTCCAAGGTGACCACTCCCACACGTCCAGTTTTTCCTTACGTTGTCATCTGTTTGTAACTGTATACAAAGACTGTAAGCATATACCACACTAAGATGTAAGAATATACAGACATATGCATCCACACACCTGAGCACACATGTGGTTTAAGAAATTGCCTGAAACAATCACATGCACACATACACACCTGGAACACTCTAGCCGTATTCGGAAGGATACACCTGTAAGGAAAGCCCAACCAGGTCTAGGCCAGGACCAGATCACATTTCTTAGGTGTGTGTGTGTGTGTGTGTGTGTGTTGATCGCATGTGTGTAGACAATGTGTGTGTGAGTGTGTCAGCGAGTGCACGTTAAGGGGTAACTGAGGTCTGGTGTACAGTGACCAATAATGGCCCGGTTTTTAGCTAACCAGCCCGTGAGTTGAAACCCTATGCTGGAATGTGGTCAAGGTGCCAGTGTCCTTAAACACGCACACACCTCTGCCACCCCCCACCCCCCTTTGGCCTAGCTTACATAATGATGGTATTTAGTGTTAAGCTGTTGGCAGTGGAAAAGCACAACATATGTGTGTGTGTGTTTCAAATATGTTTACACAGAAGTCAAAATTAGGTGCAATGCAAGAGTAGTGTGGTCTCACATCACTGAGTCAATTACAGCAAAGGCTACATTAGCTGCTGCGTGGAGAGGTGAGAAGGATCAAATAATGAGCTGTCAAGTAATTAATGAAATCCATCTGAAGCGACAGTATTTCCCCACTGTCATCAAAATGACCTTTCATCTTTTATTGCCTTCAGCCCTATTCAGGCAGGACGAGTTTTACACAAGTTGATAGGGTAAAGTAATCATTCCCAGAAGTTTTAGTATTATTCAGATGGGATTAGTTTTATGGGGTGACATGGCGTAAAATAATAATTACCAGGTAAGTTAGTCCCGTCTGAAAGTGCCAAGTCGGTAAGCATGCGGTAATGATTACTATCATAGAACATTTGGATAGGACTAAGGTTGCAGTCGCACAGTATTAATATTACCAAGTGTAATTTCTCTGGACCACTTTTCAGAAGGTAAAATTGTCAGTAAATTTCACAGACATACACAGACATGTGGTGCATTTGGACGGGACTAAATTCCCTGGTAATTATTACTTTACCCCATGTCACCCCATAAAAATAATCCCATCTGAATCGCACTGTACTTGAAGAAATACTTCAGAAACAGTACAAGTAAGATAGAGGAAACAATAAACCCTACATTTTGTAAAGCTTTGTAGCCAA
>JAPTYR010000030.1:9897914-9910867 GCA_029814505.1 Siphamia roseigaster | reverse complement strand
CCCAATATACAGTTTTAGGTATTTACTGACATAAAAATGGTAAGTACTTGACAGATTTTAAAAGTTATACTTCTCTTGGAACAATTATTAACAACAATTACACAATTATTGACAAAAATAGACAAAAAAGACCAGGCGTTTTAATAAATATATTTATTATTATGGTATTAAAAGGGTTAAGGCTGTTCATATAGTTCCTGTGTTATCTTGTTGTACCTTTTGAAATGACAAATAAATATATATGAGCATTTCAAATCTTCAAAAACAACAAAGCTAGAGCTGGCAAAGAGTTTTGCACCGTACTACTATAACTATTGCTGTAACCTCATCTTTGCTGTTGTTGTAGTAGCATTATTGTTTTTTTTTTGTGGTTTTAGTTCCTAGCAAAGACTCAGTAGCCAAAACCATATCCAGGGACTACAATATTTGACTTGCTTCACTAAAGAAGGTATTTGCTGAAAACTTACTGTGTCAAACTGATACAATAAGTTACTACAATTGCATTTATACAACCCTCAAAAGACTTCCACAATAGGCTTCTTTCACCAGTTGTTTTTTTTTTAGTACAGGGTGTATTGAAGTTCAGGAGGAAGCCCTTCAGTTTCCTCTTTGTTTCCTTCCCTCTCTGTCTTTCATGCTGTTGATCTTTTGGAATCCAGCGAGTTGAGGGCACCAGGGGAATAACATGAGAACGCAGACAGACGCATATCCTCAAACTCCTCTGCTCACAATCAATTATCACCCAGACACTCATATGTAATTAGCTCATTAAGCCCTTGATTTATTTTTTTTCTTTTTAGCTCATGTCTGAGCAGAGGAAGCCAATATTACTTTCTTATTTTATAATTAGCCAGAAATGTCCTCATTAGCTTCGGGATTATAAAGAACAAATAGGTAAATTTAACTTCAATTAGTTCATGGTGTAATTCATCCTTTTGCAAGTGTTTCTTCTGTCACTTTATGATACGCGCACAAGTGCTGTCTAAATATTCTAATATCCCGAGCCATAAAATGATATTAGAAGAGGAATTAGTGAGAAGCGCTCCAGTATTTACTAATTAATTCCGAAAGATGTGAGGTTAGTGTCCCTTCTCTTGCTGCCTGCAATCATCTTTTTCGCTGCCACTCTTTCTACTCAATTATACCCTCCTTGCATTCCTGCTATGTTTTTTTTCTCATTCACTCACACGTGCTCACACACACTCACGCACACATCCCATTCGTCTCTTCTATCCTTCTCCTCAGTCCATTCGGCGCTAATCTCCCTGTGAATGCCGCACTCATCTGCTTTCCCCCTCTAAACCTCCCCTCAGCCCCAGCATGTGACTGTGCTTTAAGAGAAATCCTTGAAGTGGCGTTGGCGAGAAACAGAGATATGTGGATTTCCCTGAGTCTGGAAGTCTGTGTCAGGTCAGGGAAGAAAGTCAATGAGAAGGATGCAGTTTGAAATCATCAGCATATTTTAGGATTTGAGGACCCCATTCAGAGCTCGCTGAGCCTCTGCTTTTTGGCTGACTCTGTCTGTCAATAACACACTGCACAGCCAAAACTCTTTTGGAGCTTTAAGTACCTTTTTCATGAGGATTTCCTTTATCCATGTTTCACAAGTTTAAATTAACGTCTCCCAGTGTAACATACTGTTTTTTATATTCTGGTGTCCATATAAACTCAACCACTTAGGGTGGGATAATATATGTGAAAAACACGTCTTGCCTCATAGTTTCATGTACATTGCAACAGCTATTAAGTCTAAAATCCCAAATCTTTATATTCCGCGAAGACTGAGAAGCCTTTGTTTGGGTCTGTGGTATGCAACATTTATGTAAGGAGGGAGTTAACATTCAGTTTAATCAGCTGAAAGATGATGACTGCTGGATACAAAACTAACATGCAGTAGCAAACTTAACTAGAAGAAAAGCACCCAGAGAGCGCAGACCTCCGCCGAGCAGCTCACTTCCCCCCATATTGGGATTTCCACCTAAAATAACAGTCCTACAATTATTTTGTCTACATCTTTAGATTTCTTGACCATGAAAATGTACCTCTAGCAAGTGGATTCATGTTCATATCATTATTAGTTCAGTCGTTATTCACAAAAAATGTATTTTTCAATAATGGTGGTTCTTTCTTCCGGATCACCACCAAAATTTAATCATTTGTTGATCTCCCCATTACCAACCTACCCTGAAAACTTCATCAAAATCTGTTCATTAGTTTTTGAGTTATCTTGTACACAATCAAACAAACCAATGCCGGCAAAAACATAACCTCCTTGGCGGAGGTAATTAATGGTCAAATACTGAAACACTTTTATGGCAAAGAAAACATGAAGACACCTAGGTAGCTTGTTATAATGGCAGTCTTAAAAGGGTTAAATAAAAAAAACAACACTCTACTCTTCTTATCTTTCTGTAATGCAGCTGTTTGACACATTTGTCCAAACAGTTTTTGTTTCACTTCAACTTTTGGTTAGATTACAGGAGTAAGTAGGAAATGCACCCTCTCACTAATGAACCGTCTGGGTTTCTGTGTCACTCTGTTTTATCTGGACATGCATTACTGCTTCATGACCCGTGAGGAAACATTCTCCTCACACCTTCACCTCCAGCTGTCTGAAGCATGTGTTATTGCAGTGAATAAAACCTGGCGACAGGAAGTGACAGCACTGTGGAATGCTAGTATAACACTCATCTGGGCCTCCAGGGGAGCGGTGCTGGAAAATCACGAGCAAGGAGGGTTTTAAGGTAGAAAGGATGAAAGAAATGTGCAAAGACAGGAGATTTAGCGGAGACAATCCCACAACAGACGGCAATTAAAAAGCTTGTTATTGGACTCTAGAAAACCAGCTGTTGGCTCAGGCGTGTGTCAAACTGAGAACTACCCACATTTTCTTTTATTTTTCACCATTTTTAATCCACATTCCAACAGACTTGTGTAAGCAGTGTGTCTTGTGTGTGTTATTCCACACAGCTGCTAGCGGGTGTGTGCTTATTCACGGTTTATCCCAATTTAGCCTCATTGTGTATATTGCCGTTCACAGAGTAGTTTTTATTTTATTCAGTTCAGCTTCATTTACTGGTCTAACAAAGGGAGGATCCTGTAAAGATTATACACACGCATACACTAGTGGTTTTGAGTATTTGCGTCATCTGGTGTTGGTAATTGCTGTGAGTTTTCTAAGAGTGCTCTAATTTCTTTCCCACTATTACACCTAACCAGTATGGTTGTGCTGGTTTACAGCTCAGAAGCCTTTAAACCATGTTCATAGTCTTACTTTCTGATCCTCCCTGTCATCTGTTTAACCATGTTTGTTAGCAAGGAAAAAAGAAAATGTGAAGGATGTGTAACAGATTTCAATGTGCCTGCTTGTACAGTATGTGCTTATGTATATTTTAAATGTATATTACATTGATCAGAGTGGAGATTGCGTCACTTGGGCATCCCACATAAACATACAGTGGGCTGTTGTGTTAATTTGTCAGCTGTGTCACTGGAAAACGGGGAACACTAGATTTGATGCAAGTTGGGAATCCTTTGATCAAAGAAGAGTAGTCACACAGGATGCAATGTCTTCATATTGGCCATTTATTATTTAGAAACAAATCATATAATTAGGGTTTGTATGTGTGCTTGAAATTCTTGAAAATGCTTGAATTTCAGTGTTGTGCTTTCAAGGTCTGAAACGTTTACAATTAAACTCTGATGAGATTTATTCATGTATTTCTAATTGAACTCTGCCAGGTTAGATGGCAAGCCACAGAGGTGAAACGTTTTGAAAATGAAACTTTGTCAAAAAGAAAATTGGCGGGTTTTCTCAAGTCGTCTTCAGGTACATTTTATCTTAATCTTTGTGTCAGTGAGTCTGTCTGAAGAACGCCAAGTGGTTTCTGTTTTTGTGGATAACTGTTTGTGTTCTCTGTTTTCATTTCTATTGCTATTATGAAATAAAATTGTAATGTTTATAGCATAATATAATGGGCATCATCGTGATACATAGTGAAAAAAATTATCATGAGTGTATGTGTTTAACCTCAGCGATAAGTTGTTTAAAAATGTGAAAATTACCCTTAAAAGTGCTTGAAATTGACCTTGGGGAAAATCTGTACAAACCCTGTGTAACGCTCCATCATTTCAACATGAGTGTGAAGTCCAGCCTTCTTCTGTAAATGTTGGCTCTGTAGGTCTTGCTAATGCAGCAGATGTGGGAAATCATGAGTAAGTGTATGTATTTTCTGTCATTGTCCATGAACTGTTGGAGAAGGGTTGTGTATTTCCTTGACGGGATCCTCACAGCTACGGGGCCCCCGGTGTGGAGTTCACAGGCCTTCATAAAGACACCACCGCTGTCACACAGATCCACTTCCTACCTGGGCAGGTGCGTTCCATCTCATTTGGTTTGAGTGCGACTTATCTATGACTACAGCGTATTTTAAATGAAATGTTGTGTGGTCTTTCTCTGCGGTAGGGCCGGCTGCTGTCGCTACTGGATGACAACACAATTCACCTGTGGGAGCTGGTGGCAGGACCCTCCAGAGAAGTGGGAGGGGTCA
Organism: Siphamia roseigaster; assembly: GCA_029814505.1. NCBI lineage: Eukaryota > Metazoa > Chordata > Actinopteri > Kurtiformes > Apogonidae > Siphamia > Siphamia roseigaster. Next base: position 9,906,317 of record JAPTYR010000030.1, on the reverse strand, counting down.
AAAAAGAGGGTGTGGTCTGTCTGCAGGAAGTAGGGAACTATAACCTTCCAGGAAGACCCGGCATAGAGAGCTGCAGGTGGCGCATCAGATTAGAGAATTAAACAGAGTTAATGAGTTAAACAGAAACAGTTGCTCACTTGCATGTCTTTTTTTTTTTTTTTCCCCTCAGTGCCACTAGGGTGACTGTCCTCCTCTTGCTGAGGTCATGTGAGTTGCTTTGTATTGGAACAGAGGGAGGAGGTGTGTATTTCCTGGAGTTACCCCGCCTCTTACTAAAGGACAACCACACGCTGCCCCAGGATCAGGTGGTGCAGAGGTCAGTAACTGATGGAAAACAGTCAACAAAAAATAAAACAATGACACTGAGTGAAAATGAAAACAAGTGGATGATCCCTCTGGGACATCACTTATTGTTGGTGGTTAGCAGTTTTGTGTCAATGTGCAACATAGTTGTTGTCATGTTGATTGTAGGGAAATAAATTAGTGGATTTGGAGAAGAGTGAAAGATAAAACTGAGAACTTTACAGCAAAATAAGTATCAAGTACTTCAACTACCTGATAAATATTAACATATATTTGTGTTTGATATCTGTAATAGTCATGAAATGTGCAAACATGCCAGTAATGGCTACCTGAGATAATTAGCAGGCTAGCTAACAGATTATGTTATTCAATATGAATTAATGCTAACACCAGCTAATGCAGCTAAGTTACCCAAGTTCTGGTAGACTTGTTCTTGTCAGTGTTACTCTGTAACATAACTATGACAGAGCTGTCGATTGTGGATAAAAATACGTGTTTTTGATGTGGGGTTTTTTTGGTGGGGGGGGTTTAAACAAGACTTCAGAATGTCCAACTTGGCAGGGAAGCTGTTAGTCACAGTGTACATCCCCCTGTAAATGACACCAGAATGTCTTGGTATTTTCAGACAGAAGTTGACATTTTCTGAATGAAATTCAACTGAAGTCAGGCCTTTTTGGAGCCAGTCATAAGATTTAGCCACATTTGTTTCAGTTTCAAGCTGCTGCTGTTTTTCCTTGGAAGAGGAAGCAAGGCTAAGAAGAAAGTAATCGGATATTTTTGCAGCAGATTGTACTTCATTACTCCTCCACTCCTCTTTTAACCCACTTTTCTCTTCCCCTGTCACGGTATGTCTTCCTTTCCTTCAAACACTCCAGTTTCCTCCCTTCACATCTCCCACTGAGAGGGTCAGACATACACACACTTTCACATAGAGACCAATAGACCTTTTGACCCCAGCAGACACGATGCAGGTCAGGTTCATGTGGTTAAGGGACCATGAGAACAGTTGGGTCTCCTGCATGCTGTTTGAAGCACAGAGATGTCAAACTGAAGAACTAACATTCTCACCATCTGACATGTTGTGCTGTTGTTGACTCAGATGCAGATAATGTGCTGATTCGTACCAGAAAGTTGTTGTTTTGAAGACGATTTCCTCACTGTTCTCTTGCCCCGACTCAGTGGAACTGTCCCAGACCTTCAGCTGTTTGGTTTTTATTCTGCTGTGTGATTGTCTGGAGGGTTCAGCCAAACCCCTCATTAACCAGGCTTGTTTAGGGAAGTGGGTAGAACTGAGGCCTAACAAGGGCCCTGATAAGACCTCTGTGTGTGTGTGTGTGTGTGGCTTGTAAGTTGTGTGCAAAGGAGCATAGTTGCACACAGTGATGCTTTGTACCGGTTGCCAAAATGCAGTGTTCCGGTTGGGGAAGTGTTTCAGCTGAGTCTCCAGCGTGCATGCGCACACGCACACACCGACACAGGGGCTCATCACCAGGACTCTGTAGCAGGATGCTGGATTCCCTAAAAATACTTGAACGGGGAGATGGAGACAATGGAAGGCTTTGTTGGGAATGATTCTGCCTCCGTGCTTCCGGAGAGGATCTTCCCTCAGTGAACCCTACTAAAGCAGTCCAAAGTGTGTGTGTTTGTGTCTATGTGTGAGCCATGAAGGCCCACTATCTACTTTGCAAGATTTGTGGCTCATCTGCAGCGAAAAGCCCAGAACTCTGCAGGGCTGTCTGTTCTGCCTTTGTTTGTTTGTTTGTTTTTAATGACAGTCCTCCTGTTCTTTCTCTCTCTCCCTCTGCTGCTGCTTCTTCATCGATCGTCCTTCTTTTTTCTTTCTCTGTCCTTCAGTGAGGGAATCCTCTGACACCTCAAGGGTGTGTCCTGCTCCACATTCCTCTGTTGCCTCAGTGGAATGTCTTGTTCACATGCTCCAGCAACTCAGCTTCAACTTCAGTTTTGTTGTTTTTGGTTTTGTTTTTTTTGTTTTTTTGTCAATCCAGTTTTTTTTTCTTCCATCAATCTCTCTTTCCATGTACTATATCATCTCTATTTTAGTTTTTCTTCACCTTTGCCAGTGCTGTTTGTGACGAGTCCAAAATCAGAGGTGTCAGGCTTTCAAGTTTGGGGTTAGAACTTTTTCAGTTCAGTATGAAGCTTCAGACAGATGTCAGCTGGTCCAAAGGGGTTTGGATTGGATGGAAATAGCTGTCTTGACCTCTATTCATACATGGTCTTATCTCTTGCTGAAAGACTACTATGCACTACCTCAGGATTAGGTGGTGTAGAGGATGGAAAACATTCAACAAAAACTTAAGTGATGACACTGAGTGGAAATTTAAAAAATGTGGCGGATCCCTCTGGGACTCATTGATTTGTCATCTGCAGTTTTGTCTCATGGTTGTCATGTTGATTGTAATGAAATTAATTGGTGGAGTTGGAGAAGCTTGAAATATTGAAACAGAAGCTTGCAGAAAAATTTACAGCATAAGTATGAATTTTTTTACTACTTTAATTGTTTATCGGTAATATCAAAGTATAAAAATATGCAAACATGCCAATGTAGTAGCTACAGCGGCTACCTGAGCTAATTAGCAGGGTAGCAAACAGATTTGCATCCTTCCTTGTTTTTTACCTTCCACAAATCTCTTTCCATGCTGTATATCATCTCTTTTAATTTTTCTTTGTCTTTGCCAGCACTGTTTGTAACTTGAGTCCAAAATCAGATGTTTCAAGCTTTCAAATTCAGTGTTCGAACTTTTGCAGTTCAGTATAGTACCTCAGATGTCAGCTGGTCTAAAAGGGGTTAGGATTGCATGTAAATAACTGTCTTGACCTCTTGGCCAAGTATGCAGACACATTAGGAATTTCTATTAGTTTAGGTTTTTCTTTTTTCTCAGACATAACAGGTTGTCTTCTCACCTGACATGTTTCGGCGGTAATCCTTCCGCCTTCATCAGAGGGTCACCTAAACTAATCTAAAACAAAGACATAATGAACTTAATACAACTATTAGGAATTTCTCTTCAGTTTTTCATAGCTCACATTGTACAATTTTAACACAAACACTTAAACCTAATATAAAAGAACATTTGACTATAAACAAGGAAAACAGAGTTGATGACAATGAGTACAGGACTAGTGTAACATTAGGACCTTTGGTGATTTAGCAGAAAAATGGTCTAACTTCTTTCTTCAAGACAACCATGAGCCAGGAAGTAGATGATCCTTCTGGGACGTCAGTCATTGGTTTGTGGTCTGCAGTTCTGTCTGGATATGAAACATGGATGTTGTCATGTTGATTGCATGGAAATAAACTCGTGGAGTTGGAGAAGAGTGAAGGATGAAACCGAACCTTGCAGAAAAAAATGAAATGACTACATCAACTGACAGCGTAGTGATAAATATCAAATATTTTACCTACTTGATAAACATTAACACACAGTTGTATTTGATAACCGTTCTATCAAAGTCATGAAATGTGTGAACATGCCAGCTACCTGAGCAGCTAATTATCAGGCTAACAAACAGATGCACATGCTCCAGCAGCTCAGTTCCAGATTGTTCTTGTTTGTTATTTTTTTTTTTTAATGTTAATCTAGTTTTCACCTCCATAGATCTTTCCTCCATGCTCTATAACGCCTTTATTTTAGTTTTTCTTCACCTTTGGTTGTGCTGTTTGTGACTAGACTCTACAGTCATAGGTTTCAAGCTTTCAAATTGGCTGTTGGAGAACTATTTCAGTTCAGTATGAAACTTCACAGATGTCATCTGGTCTAAAGAGGGTTTGGATTTGGATGCAAATATCCATTTTGACCTCTATTCATACAGGACGAGTATAACATTGGGATTATTTAGTAAAAACAGCCTTACATCTGTGAAGTAAAGTCTGTGTTCCTTTTTTTATTTATTTTTTTTAATTAATGCAGATGTACTGATATTATTCCCTGTTCCTAATGCCAAGGCTATCCACTTTAAATGACTGTTGAAAGGCAGAAAAATGATCTGCATTGTAGCTGTCATTTTGCTCTAATGAAGGATTTGCTATTTCAGTGAATGTCTGTCAACATAACACAAAACACTTTTAAAGCTTCCTTTTTTTTTTTTTTAATCACCAGGACAGACTTCATAACCCTTCACCACAAAATAAGATTAATTATGCGAGGGAAAGAAAAAATACTGGCAATGCCACCAAATCAGAGATGTCGATTATTACAGGACCGCTGTATTTGCTGAAACATGGTTGGTAATTTGCGGTGAAATTTCAATTCAATCACAAATGACATACACGGTTATTACAAATTACCAGAGGTTTCCTACAGGTCTCCGGGTCCAGTTTGAATAGTGCTCAACTCATTCCATTCCCATTCACTGAGAACTATCTGATAGTCAGCTTCTAAAATGAATCTAGGGTTTTACACATTCTAATAACATGCACACAAACATAGCACACACTGTCTGACTTTTACTGTGGGTGCACTTTTTGCACGATCTGGCAAAATGTACTGAAAATGCAGCCCATATCATTTCACTCCTCATCAGTGACACCTGCCCCTTCTTGTATTTGCTTATTTGTTGATCTTGTGATGTGTAGCCCACTGGGCAGAAAGGCTGCAGATGTGGAATGAAGGCTAATGTTTTGTTTTCCAGCCTTCCAGATGACTACAGATGTGGAAAGTCATTAGGGCCAGTGGAGGCTCTTCAGGAACATCCTCAGCAGGCGGGGAAAATCCTGATTGGCTACAGTAGAGGCCTGGTGGTCCTGTGGGACCTGAGCAACCGTCACATTGACCAACTCTTTCTGGGCAAGCAGGTACCTGGTTTAAATGAGTCTGTAATGCATTTTCTTATTCTTAGCTGTAGCGTGTAAAGATGTAGGGTCTGTGGGTTACATGGGCCACACTCCCATGTAAATTTTGTGCAGCTAAAGGGTAAATCTGAATTTTACAGCCCAGTGTGGTTAAGCTATTAAATGACACATGGTCTCATCCAGGAAGAATTACAGTATTTCTCCTCTCTTGCAAGTTATAAATTTGTAATGTTATGTTTGACATGTTTTTCTAAATAACAGAAAGGGGTGACAATATAAAGAATGGCTCCTCTGAATTAGATAATTGCATTATTATTAATGCTCTCATGCTGGGTATTTGAGTCAGTCTGTCAGAATGGAGGGACACCTGCTGATAAACGTCTAGACAGTTTTTTTTTCCCCTTCAGAAATCTATTTGACAGCAGTTTCTCTCCTTTGGAAATGGTGGCTATTTTTAAAGAATGTAATTTCAGTAATTACTATAAAACCTTTATTTTTCCTAAATACACAAAGTTAACTCAGTAAAACACATTTAAAAAAAAAAAATCACTCTTCATCACATTAAAACAGATTTTTAGTTAGAATTTTGATTAAATGCTTGGAATGATAAAATATAATGCATTTTGATTTAATGAGATGTGATCTCATAACATTGTAATTTAGCTTAATGTTTTGCCCTTCATAGGAAATAATTCAGACATGTCTTCTCTAAAGTATGTGATAAAACCATTGTTGCTGCTGAGTCACTAGACTATTTGTCATTTTGGGGCCAAAAGATAAACATTCTTTACCTTATAAGCTATGTAAATATTAGCTGTGATTTTCGCAGTTGTATGACCTGGTCTAATGGCTCTATTTGTATGTGAACGCCCCTGCAGCAGCTGGAGAGTCTGGTATGGGAACGTTCTGGAAACTTGTTTGTCAGTTCACATAACGATGGGGGCTACGCCGTTTGGCCTGTCACCAATGGCAACACCTGCAATCAGCAGCCAGTGTCCTCCACTATACCATATGGTGAGAACGTAGACACAACACACACACACACACACACTTTGCTAACTAACACTTGTGACTCTGGATCAGACTAAGGTCAGGTTTTACGTGTCTGTCCAGTCTGGGTTGTTGCAAGAACAATTCAGACAATGATAAAAACGCAGACCGAAACACCTATTTGCTTGAGAGTTCTCTCTTTTGTCTCCAGGGTTTCCACAGAGTCTTTAAAGTTTAGAATTTACATTTATGTTTAATACCTCAAAAATGCCGGTCTCCATCAGGTCCATTTCCCTGTAAGGCCATCAGTAAGATCCTGTGGAGGACGACACAGACGGGGTAAGTGATCCGATGTTACCACATATCTGGAACATTTTACCTCCTGACCCCAACAGCCACTGTTTAATACTTAAGACCCCTTCCCATTCTACGATGCTGCAGGTCTCCAGTGTTGTTATACAGCGGAGGGATGCCCAGAGCCAGTTACGGCGACCGTCACTGTCTAACCATTCAGCAGGACAAAGATCATATCACCCTCGACTTCACATCCAGAGTCATCGACTTCTTCACTATCCACAGCATCGAGCCAGATAAAGGTGTGTAACTGTGTGGTCGTGTTTCTGCTTTGATGCCTTTACTTTCATTTCATGTCACTGACATATCCTAAATTCTCTGAATTGCCCGTCCTTTTGCAGAGTTTGATGACCCTTCAGCGTTGGTAGTGTTACTAGAAGAGGAGCTGGTTGTGATCGACCTGCAGACCCCTGGATGGCCCTCTCTGCCCACCCCCTACCTGGCTCCCCTCCACTCCTCGGCCATCACCTGCTCCTGCCACATCTCCAGCGTCCCTCCCAAACTCTGGGAGAGGCTGGTCAATGCTGGCAAAGCACAGCAGGGCCGCCAGCAAGCACACAGGGTGAGAGGAACCACAGTTGGACACAACACACGCAATGAGTTCATCAGTCTTTTTATTGAAGAATTTAAGAGAAAAACATTAATTATTACAGTTTATGCTTGTTTTGAAAATTAAACGTATGGTAAACAAAACAAGTAAACAAAATGAAATGCTGTAAAAAAAAAATAAATAAATAAATGAATAAAAACAAATGCCCATTTTAACATCCCTCATCCCAACCCCCTCCTTCTTTCCAAGTTTTGTATTGTTACAATGATGGAGACCTCATAAGTTGTACCACTCTTTAGGTTGACTTAGTTCAATGATGCCAAATCTTATTGAATGGGTGCAGTTTATGTAACTGAGAACAAAATAATCTTCAAATGAAAGACTTTAACCATTTCTTCCAACTGAAATTTAACTAATGGGACTTGTGGTTTTCTCCAGAAGACCAGAACACATTTTTTTTTGCTACAATAAGTGCATAGGATAACAGCTGATTGTGATACAAAACTGATCAGACTCCGAGTAGCAAAGATGTTTGTCAAATGGTGGATTTCATTTCAACTTGAAATTGTTACATTTGTGCATTAGTGCTTTGAGAATCAGTGATTCTGCAGATCCTCATGGGCTCAAAATATATTCTGAGAACCACGCATGTTTTGGTGTATTCAACTGAAACCGATAGTAAATAATACATATTAAGCCTGTTTCACCTTGTTCAAAACAATTCTCAATTTAGGAAACTTTGGGGTACAGAGCCAGGTTCTACAACCCTCGTCTCCAGAGCTAGATGTAGTTCTTGATCCTGTCTAGTGTCTCAGAGTTAGCTGAAGAAATCTGTAACATATGGAAATGCATAACAATTATATCTGAACGTTTTTTAAATTTTTTGTCATTGTTTTAGATATAAAGCCATTCTTACATTAGTTCAACTGTTAAAATATGCCAACGGAAAAAAAGTTTTCCCTAGTGTCATCAGTCAAATTAAGGTCTTGGGGCTTTTACCTAAACTCAATAGTACAAACTCAATTTTCAGTTGCTCATTGTTTGTCTGTTTCTTATTAAGCCTACACACCAGTGGAGAGTCTTTCCATTATATAATGAATCTGTTTTGTGTTTTCTTTATTACCTCTACCATGCATGCGCTGAAATTGCATTAGTGTAATTAAATTGCAAAGTATAAGACACTAAAAAAGGATTAAAATTACTTCTTGAAATTTACAAAAAATGTTCCCCCATTTCATTTTTTGGGCTGCACGGTGGTGCAGTGGTTAGCACTTGTGCCTCACAGCAAGGAGGTCCTGGGTTCGATTCCAGCACCAACACCTTTCTGTGTGGAGTTTACATGTTCTCCCCGTGTCTGTGTGGGTTCTCTCCGGGTACTCCGGCTTCCTCCCAC
>JAPTYR010000030.1:9792021-9806677 GCA_029814505.1 Siphamia roseigaster | reverse complement strand
CACAAAAAAAATAAACAAAAAAAAAGGGAGCAAGCTTGCAACATATTTAAAGATGACACCATGACGCAACTGTCATTAGCTAACTTGTCAGCTAAGGCCAGTTAGCATTAAATCTGACTAAACACTGTGAAATCTGTCCATTTTTAGTTTTTTTTTTCTTCATGTTCAGGACAAAAACAGTGTGTGGAAAAGTTAACACCATGGTTTCATTTCTGGAATGTTTGAAACTACTTGGTTTATTAGCCAGAAACACTAAAAATGCTAATAATCGTTAGCTAACTCACAGATATTAAGTTATAAGTATCTTTAGTGTCTTCGTTTTAAGTGTTTCTTGACTTAACATGGACTGAATAATGACATGTAAATGTCACAAGAATGTTAATGTCATATGAGCTACAGCTGTCAAATTTAAGACAAAACTCCCGTGAGCTTTAGCTTTGGTATTTCTTAACCAAACAAGCTTAAAACATGTTTAAAGATGAAACCATGATGTGACTCATTAGCTACGGCCAGTTAGAATTAAATCTGCGATGAAACACTGAAATCAGTCTGTTTTAGTCACAGTTGTATTCCTGGAATGTATGAAACTACTTTGTCTTTAGCCAAAAGTGCTAAAATTGCTTTGAGTTACAAGCATCTTTAACATAAGTGTCTTCATTGTAAGCATTTCTTGACTTAACATGGACTAAACAATTACATGTAAATGTCACAGGAATTTTGTGAATGTTACATGAGCTACAGCTGTCTTTAGTCAACAGCATTAAATTACCTAGCTTCTTTGCTAAACCCTGAACTAAAACTCCTGCAAAATTGTAATGTTCAGGAAAACAAAACAATGTGTGGAAATGTCAATTTGAGGAATTCTGTTAACTTGAGCTACAAAAATATGTTTAGCTAATAAGAAAGCTAACAGTGGTTATCCGGTTAGCTGCTGGTGATGTTCTTTCCATAGAAAATAGTATTAGTCTGAGATTAAATTTAAGGCAAAACTCCTGCGAGAGCTTTAGCTTTGGCATTTAAATTGAGGAAGACGAATGATTCGTGAAAAAGTGGATGATCAAGGAATGTGAGGTTCTACGTTGTTAGCAGAGGCTAACAACCAAAGCTAGTTTTAAGTAGGAAAAGTTAACGTTTAACAATATTCCATCTTCAGTCTGACATTAGCATCTGGCTAACATCTGTTAATGCATAATCGATTGTTATTCTTTAAACATAACATTTTATTCCTTAGAAAAGTCACAGGCTGGTGATTTTATGGACTTTTAGACAAAACACAAATTTAATAAACAGTTCCATTTTCTAAACTGTTTACAGATTAACCCGTAAAGACACTGACTTTTGTGTCAATTCCCAAATTATTTTTTCCAGTCATTAACCTTTCCTAAGTCATTTATCACCATTTAGTATAATATTATACTCTGAATTTTGCTTCCCCCCAGTGACATTCATGTGTTTTCTTAGATTTATAAAAGCTCCATTTAAATTCAAAGGGTATTTATTTCAGAACAGGAAAAACTGACTCCGTAAAATAAACCCACACATGGAACTAAAAAATCCCAATCAAGTGCATTTGTCATTTCTAGTCCAAATATCAAACTAAGATATTTCTCACTTAATTCAAGATTTCACCCCCAAGAAAGAAACTGAAGAAAAATGTTATCAGTTAATGACAGACTTAACTGAAAGTCACCATTTCTTCAGTTTTGTGCCCATTTCAATAAATGGTGATAAACCACATATGTATAGTTAAATATAAAGAAAAATGTATTTGGGAACTGCAAATGTCACCCTGTGCCACTGCTAGTATTCATTTATACAGGATTTAACCACAGAAAATAAACACGGAAGCAAAAGACTCATGTTTTAAGTCATAAATGGTCTCATCAACTCAAGCACATTATGAAAATAAATACCAACATCATAACATTCACCCCACTTTTTTTTTGTATATTTTGTCCATAAAAACCCAGCTTGTCTAACATTAATGAGTTTACAATCTGTTCTGTGTGAGAATTAGTTTAAGTAACTTATGTTGATTAGTTTTGCGTTTAGCAAATCACACTTAACTTCCATTAAATAGAACCTGAATTTACTTTTTTTCCCCAAATGAAAGGTTAAATAGATTTTTTTTGGAGGACGTCTTTGTAACATGTCTGTTTATCCAGAGCAGGTGAACTCTGACCCCTCCCCCTGCAGAGGGGGCAGGGCTTAGGCAGGTCTATGGCTTATTCAGAGAAACACTGTGAGAAGGTCACGAACACAAACACATGGAACAAATGCAGGGGCGGGGCTGGAACGGCGCACGCAGGTAAGGAATGTTTGGGTTGCTTTGGAACAGGGCGGGGCCAGGACGGTGCTCAGCTCCACCCCCTGCTGGTCATGTGATTTTACATCCCCATCCGGATGCTCTGGATGATCTGGAAAATTGCTGCAAATAGAGAAAATTTAGACAAATTCATATTTACAAACAGTTAACTGAACATTTTTGGATTGTATTTAATTATAGTTTGTCTTTTAAAGTAAAACTAATTGTTAATTATTCTGTGGGATCTCCTTAATCAAGTCATTGTTCCTTAAATATTTGTGTTCGGATTTGTTATACGTTTCATTTTATTTTCACTTCGATTTGATCCTCCCCTGTATTTTAAGGACGTTTTGGTAAAAAAAACAAAAAACCAACAGCTTTTATATAATTAAATGAAAATACACTTTACTGTTCAAGTATTACAGTTAATGGAGCATTAGTTCCAAACAGTGTCTGGTTTTTAACAGACTTAAATGTGACAATAATAATTAGTTATTTTTAACTAATTACAGCCATAACTGGTCCTGAAGCGGCAGTAGACTGGTGGTTGACAGGGTTGAAGCAAGGACGCGGCGACGGCGGCATAGAATCCAGGTTTTATCAGCTGGACTTTGATGTTTGATCAGAGTGAGCGCTCTGCTCTTTGGCTCGTCTCTGTCCTGTCTAAGCGCACTCAGATAAAGTCACACCTGTGCAACACTCTGAGCCACACCACATGTGTTTACCAGTCAGTGACTGCAAGGAACACAGTGACATGTCACATAAGCCCTGCCCCCCCCACGATAATGTGTGAGGAGGGGGCGGAGCTACACACAGCTGATAAACTAATGTCACCTTTAATTTACACTTTTATGTTCGTTCCATTTTAGTGACAATTTTTTAGTTTCTCCAACAAAAGTAAACATTTGTAAAAACTGATTTTAAAAAGAAGAGTCAATTACAGAGAAAAGTTAGAAAAAATGTTTTTTTTCTTTCTTAATGTCTTAATTGTAATGTAATGGTTTTATTAACAGGAAAATTAAGTAATAACAGAAAATTTTGTGAATTATTATTTTTAATCCTAACATTTTAATTTTAAATGGTTTTATTAATGAGAAAATGTAGCAGAAAGAAGGAATTAGTCTTTATTTTTAATCTTAATGTCTGGTTTTATTTATGTATATTAAATCCTCAATATTTACAGACAAAATGTAATGGAAAGCGAAGGAACTGTTTTTTTTATCTTATGTCAATTTTAAGGTATAGTTTTATTAAGAAAACTCAATTACAAAGGAAGTGTAGCCAACAGAAGGAATTGGTCTTTTTATCATAATGTCCATTTTAATTTTATTGTATGGTTTTAATATAATTGCTGTATCTTACTCTAGGAATGAATTTTTATCTCAGATTTAATTTTTTTACCCTTTTGTGATTTTTATGCCTCTAAAGCACTTGAGTTACCCCGTCTATGAATAGTGCAATACAAATACACTTAATTTTTCAGCCATTTCCACACGTTAAAGGTGGAATTTTATAATATGCATTTAAATAACATTGTGTGACATTTTTAAATACAGTCTTTTGTTAACACTTTAATAAATCTGCACCCAAACTGAAATTACATTACAGCGACATTATAGATTATTCTGTTGGATAACCCCCTGAGACCCAAGAAAGTGAACATTTTTGCTTTCTTACATTAAACAACTGTCTGATTGGAAACTGCATAGTGCAATAGTTTTTGAAAACACATTTTTAAAATATTTACTGATTTAATATAATGATGCTAAAATTAGCCTGATCGGCGATCAGAAAAACATGCCGAACAAAAAGCCGACCACGTGACGTAATTTTCTAGCAACCCTTTTTTTCAAACTGGAAAACAAGCTAGCCTACAGTACAGGTGCGTCTCGACAGCACAATGACTTCTCCTGTCTGGATTTTCTTCAAAGTGTGTAAGAAAGATGTAAAACTTGCTGTATGCTAGATGAAATGGATATTTAATATTCCAGCAGTGATCGGCAATCGGCAGATCAAGTCTTTTGGTGATCGGTATTGGTGATCAGGCCAAAAAAATGCTGATCGGTGCATCACTATTTTAGATATTTCCCTGTTGCATCACACCTGGAAGCCATAATATGATTATCAGGCTTCTGTAGAGCTGTTCATTCATTGAATCAAGTGTGCTAACAGAGGGAAAATTAGAAAACATGCAGGATAGCGGCCCTGGAGGACCAGAGCTACCTACCCCTGCTCCAGGTCAAAGGTCAAGGTCACAATAAAGGTCAAAATTGAACTTTGGACATAACTTTTGAACTATTCATGTTACAGACTTTCAATGATCACCAAAATACTGGTCCTTCAATTCTGCATCTTGTGTGTGTAGATTTTGACCTATTGTTGACCCAAGAGGTAGGGGGTCACTGGGTCAATTCCTAAAAAGCTAAAAGGGACTTTAATGGAAAAATGAGTGGAGCCAGAGACTTAGTTACTATTATTGACAGATAGGAAACCTGGTATAGGCTTAAAAATTACACCATGACCTTTGACCTTAATTGACCTTAAAAGGTCAGAATCCAGGTCACATGATTTTAAATGGTCGTAAACTTCAAAAAGAGTGCTGATAAGTACTCAGTAACTATTGTTGACAGATAGGAAACTACATGTATGCTCTAAAATGGCATTATGACATTTGACCTTGAGTGACCATGAAAGGTAAAAGCCATTGTCTCACGTTTTGAGAGGGAGATACTACTACTACTGTTACTACTACTACTACTATTATTATTATTTTTTATTTTTTTTATTTTTTTATTTTTATTTTTTTTTAAAACTAGAATTTACTGCAACACACAAACCTGGAAAACCTGTTTTGTATATGTTAAAAATATTACAAAAATATGAAAAAAAAAATCCTCAGCATGTATTAATATGAAGAAAATACACACAATTATATTATGTCTAAAAGGGGTATTTTTGTGAATTAACAAGTATATAAAGTCAGTGGTGTGTCCATTATGTGAGCTCCAGTTGTAGTACAACCACTTATTTACGGAGTATCACATCAATCTGACAAGAAATAGCAGAGAAAACAGATTTTTTAGGTAATTGGACAGATGTATGGATGTATGGATGAATGGATATGTGTTTTCATTGAGATATGTGGATGTGTCTTTTAGCAGTTCTGTTGTAAAAATAAACAAATAAATAAAAATTGTGGAACCAAATTGACATCTGTTAATGTCAATAGTCTTTTATAAACATTTCATTCAGGCTGAGGCAAATTTGTCTTGTTAGCATCTGCTGGTCATTTCAATTAAGATGATGATGAGTGAGGTGGCAATGCATGTTGGCTATGTTTCTGTTCTATTTCATTTTTACAAAGCAGCTGATAGAATCCTTTACATGCTTTTTACATAAATGTAAAACCCAGTGTCCCCTGAAATAGAATGTCTGATTTTAACAGTCTTAGTAATGATTCGTTTGACATAACCAGTAAATGTACTTGATACTACTAATTAGGGGTGGGCATTATGGACAAAAATTGAAAAAAAAATTCTTGCTTAAAAAAAAAAAAAAAAAAAAAAAATCCTAATAACAATAATCCGAGAATATCCACATATATATATGTGAATTTATTTTTTTTCTTTTACAAAAAATGGTGTTAAACTCTACTTGCACACCAGCACATGTATGGATAGACACACCATTTCAGAACAAAAGCTGTTGTTTGTTTTTAAAGTGATTCATGCATCTTCTCCAAAACATGTGGGGGGCAGAGGCTTATGTATGTGGGGTTGGGCAGTAGTTGTATATGTGGCTGTATGGTCCATAAATAACATAACTAACAGTGGGGTGAAATGAAACAGAAACTTAACTTGGTTTCAACAACTGTCTCTGTTATACTGTGGATCTTACATCAGATTTCACACCTTCTAACCTGTATCCACTGGACCCCCTCTACTATTCCATGGGCCCCCTATAAATACTCGGCCTCAGGAGTTTGTCACATTCATCCTCCCAGCTTGCATATAACCTCATTTTAACCTCAACATCAGTCTTGTCAAAATTGAACCTTTGATATGGATCCACGTCTGCTATGGAATCATCTACTGAGATGGAGACTCCTGCATATTTCCTCCATGTGAGGCCATATTGTGGTTAGGGTGCTGCTGAGTCACCACAAGACTGAATCCTGTCCTCTGATTGGCTTCTGAGCCATGCTTTTGGCCAATGAGGCCTTTCATGCACCTCTGCTTTACTGTCTATTATTTTCTTTTCAAGACAGTATACAATACTTGATAATGTAAAATTGCACAAATCAACATTTCTGATATTATCATAGGCTATATGTCACCTGCCTCTACTTGTAATTGTGGAAATTAAATAAATAAATACATTTATTACAATACATAAATACAATACATAAATAAATTAATAGATACACATTAACTTTATTGATCCTTAAGAGGAAATTCAGCCCTACTTTAAAGCCCAGTTTACACAAAGACGCTTGTGAGTAAAGATGATAAAATATTTTATCGGAAGTGCCATTTGTTTATATGGTGACGACGTTTTTGGGGCTTGAAGATGCAAAAATCTCAAACCACCCTGGAAAGTAGAAAATGTGAATACGCTCCGGCATAGTGTCTCCGCCTAAACTGGTCAAGACGCAAAAGTGGCTCAGATCTGCTGTCCTACTCACGCCGAGTAGGCGTTTACATCATGCAGTAAACAAACATGTGGGATTACATCCATGCTTTGGACCTTCAGGCTACTCTGGCAGCCATAATAAATGTACAGGAATCCTTCTTGTAAATGTACAGAATCTTTACACATGCTATTGTCGAACAAAGGAGGATCTGTGGTCAACCTCTTCGTCTGACCAGACGAAGTTTTTCTTGTTGCCGGTAGCAGTAGCCATGTTTTGTGATTTTGCGGCACAGTGACGAGAAGAAGGAAGATTCTACAAATGTGCGTAGGCATGGCAGCATTTGTGTTAGTGTATCACAGCACCACCTAGCCGTCTGGCATGAATACCCAATCCATTTCTATACACTTTTTACGTCACTGTATGCACACAGATTTCCTCCCAAGAAAGCTCGTCTGAACGCGAAATAAAAAGTGAAGACGCAACGCTACTTTTC
Organism: Siphamia roseigaster; assembly: GCA_029814505.1. Classification (NCBI taxonomy): domain Eukaryota; kingdom Metazoa; phylum Chordata; class Actinopteri; order Kurtiformes; family Apogonidae; genus Siphamia; species Siphamia roseigaster. The sequence continues at coordinate 9,799,246 of JAPTYR010000030.1, read as the reverse complement.
GTCTTCTGTTCACACTGTCATCGTGTAAACCTAGACTACGACAAAATTAGTCTACTCCCATCCTACCTCCTTACCTACATTAAGAAGAGATCTATTAATGCATACAATCTTCAATGAAATTCTTACTTTGCCGTCCACACTGAATGCCATAAATATTCAAAAGTATATAGAATAGGCTAATTAGTATATAGAATAGGCTAATTTTGCAAAATATCTGGATTGGACATTAGCATCTTGACTTGAAACTGCTAAGTAGCCCATCATGTCTATGCCTTTAATAGACTGCAGGATTTTTCTGATGCGTCAGAATATTTATAATGTTTTTGCTGTGACTTTGAAGTTTAAGAGCATTTTGTTCAAGGCAGTAACTTCTACTGGATGGAAGTTTCCTTGTTAATTCTGCTCTGATTGATTTGTGGTACAGCATTTTTACTTGGGTGCTTTGGATGGAAAATTCTGTTGAGAAGTGAGTTTTTTGTTTAAGGCTTGATTGTGTCAGATCTGTAAAAGAATTCCAACTTAATGCTCCAGATTTTTGGTCTGTCTACATTTTTTACCCCTCAGTGTGGATTTTGTGGCCATGAAACAAAAACTAATGTTTACAATTTTTGAAATATTTTCACTATTACAGGAGCGTAAAAATCTTTTAACCAGATATCTGTGCATAGCAGTTAAAACATCAGCTCTGTTAGTGAACCACACATAGCACTTTTGTCTGACAGCTGCAAAATCAAGGCTATCTTTAGGTTTTTGACATAAAAGTGACTGTATAGAATAACAAGTACACACAGGTATGACTTACAAATGCTATATTTGTTGAAAGATTTATTCAAACAGGACACATGAGTCAACGTCATATAGAGTGCCTATAGACATTATGTCAGTCAGTCAAAATTTTATTTATATAGCATTTTGTATGCATGAAAATTCTGTTCATAACCCTTCAACCCTAAAAAAAAAAAAAAAACTGGAGAAATTTGTCTTGAGTTACAGAGATTGACGTCAGATTGCCCAGTCTGCTCTATAAAAAGCCCTTATATAAGCTGAGTAGTCAACAAATTTCACAGCAGACAAGTGGTACAGCATACATATATACACAAATAGTACATAGCAATCCAAGGCAGCCTATTGCTGCCCATTACAAATATCATGAAACAACACATGATTTTTTTTTTTTTTTTTCATTTTTTGCAGATGCAAAAGCTGTACAAGAATCACCGAATCTTCCGTTCCTCTGTCAGCTAATGTGTTGGCAAAGCACTTGGATACAATGCAATATTTTTTTTAACATTAAATACATGAGTGCATGTATACCGTACAAGGTAACTCAAAAGATCACAAGCTTCAAACACATGGCATCCTGTGATAGTGAGGGAGGGTGAGTCCGAAAGCTGTTAGAGCATGAGTCTAAAATCCGGAAGCACTTTAAACTTTCCATCGGTCAAAAAAATAAACCTAGTTTGTTTTGACAGGCGCACAATCCTTGAAAAAACACAGTACAAAAAAAACAAACAAATTGACAAAAAACAAAGAAACAATTGAACCATACACCATAATCTATATATTGCTAAAGGTCATGGAGCCCAAGTATGTCTACCAGGTTGCATTCAGATCACCTGTGTAGAATACTTGCATTGTTTCTTTTATAGAGAGGAAGTTTTACAAACAACAGTCAATTTGCTCAGAGTTGAGCAAGTGACGCCATAGTCTGTCATTAATCAGAAGAGATTGAGTAAATGCACTCTAAGCTGATGATTCCAAACAGACTCAGCATTTGCACTGTTTTGGAAGCTGAAGCATCACTTAGGTGTACTCAGTTTCTTCTGATTGAAGGCTTTTGGTCCTGTTTTGTTCCACAAAGTTGTGGACATTATATGGAAGATATAATCAGTGTCAACCCTCTGTGGCTCCCATGTCTTGTTTTGTTTGTGTGTGCATGTTTGTATGTTTTTGCATGTGTTCAAGTATATACACTGTCCACAACAGATGCTTAAATGTGGCCTATTAGAGGCTGTCCGGTTGAGTTTATTCTGCTTCATTGACATTTTTTCAGGTGGTCCATTACCTGAAGGATGCCAGAAGTTTATACAGGTATCGCTGGAAAAAAAAGTTACAGTGCCTCCTGGACCACAGGGAAATTAACACTAGAAGTGTCACTGTTTACCAGTATATCAGCATGATTTTCTTCATACCACTGCGGCGTCTCTGAAGAGCAAGGGGATATTCAAGAATCCACCATTCACTGCACTTGTCTGAATCTGGCAGCCAATCATCATGGCCCATCTCAGCTAACAAACTGAGAAAAGTAACGTCTCGTTCACCTTGCTGGTAGCCTGTCCTCAGGCTCTTTGTGTCCTGAAGGGCTCATCATAGACTGCCACTCCTTGATTGTATATCCAGTTTTGCTATTGTGTTGAAACTTCAGTGCTGTTTGTTATTCCCAGTTCGGACTACGGAAAGTTCCAGTTCCTCCAAGTCCCAAACAACAGTAATAATTGAACAGATGTAGAATGATGCTTGAGTTGTGCCATATTTACCAGGTCAGTCACAGAATACCTTTGAAATTTACTAGTTTAAGGGAGAGAGGGAGAAAGAGAGAGAGAGAGAACCTAGAATGATTGTTTTTAGATGACACGGAAAACAGAATGAACAATAACTTTCAGCTATATCCATGCATTACTATTTCTTTTTCATGTGATCTTCATCATTTTCTCGTAAGACCATCACACTGACCTTTTTTTCTTCTATTTTTTTTCTCACTCTGCCCTGCTAACACTTGCCCTACCCATCATTAGTACCCACCCCTAAACTCAGAGTGCTCCAAAGGGGTCCACACAGACAGTGAGATCAGGATAGGGCGAGGACGGTTGGGTGCTTATTGCTTTACTGACGCATATTGCTTGTTTACTCCCTGTCATTCCTCATTTGTTCTCAACCTCTAATGCATTTCGAGTGATTAGGGACAGACCCCACAGAATTTTTTGGTAGGGCTTTTAGAGGCCAGAAAGCTTTTCGTGTTTCTTACGAAGTGACCCACTAAAAGTGTGGCACCTCGTGGGAATAAAAGCCAGATAGACACAGTAAAACCATAGTGAAACATGCGGCATGGTACACTTCTGCACATTGCTGGCGAGAATATAAGGGGATGTGTTTGATGCATATTCACATCCCACTGATGCGTTTGTATTCATGATCCCCGCTCTCTGCTGATCCCTTATTACAAAAGCATGCCAGCAGCTATTTGCACCACTCCAACAGATTGCCTAACAGGTTTTTCTCATCTTGGAGAGGTAACGTGGAGAAGCCATCACAGTATTACAAACAGGCATTGTATCGCTAATTAATCTGCTTTCTCATTAAAATTTGACTTCACCCATTCCATTCGCTTTTGTGTACATTCACACCTCCATAGAACTGAGATGCAAATTGGGGAAATTTGGCTGACATTTTTGCTTGTGAGAAAGTAACTGAATTTGAAAGTGAATTGCTCTCGCTGAAAATCCACTTGGTTCATTCTTAAAGTAACAGATGGAACCAGCAAATCTCCAGATGTGAGTAATATATTGCAAAGCATCTGGTCATTCATGAGCTTGCGTTTGTGAAACCATGTTTGTCTATTTGTGTGTATCCCATGCTTTGTGTGTGTATGTGTGTGTGTATGGAAGTGTTAATGGCCTGTCTGGGAGTAAATCTGGAGTGTGCCATGCTGTGACCGGTTATTAATCATAGTTGTCTCCCCATACACAGAAACACACACCCTAAGAGGACCCAGTGAGAGCATTATGGTTTACAACAGCTTGGAGCGCAGGGTAGCAAACAGCAGACAAGTGCTCTGTTCCCATCGCTCAAGCCTCCATTGACATGCCATGCTCAGAGGGAGGTTAGGGTTTAGGAGACATTCTGCTGTGGAACAAATAAGGGACTGAAAGACAGGGATTGACAGAAGAGAGACAGGGATTGAGGAAACTGCTAAATAGTGTGTGACTCTGGTAAATGCTGCTGTTTGATTGGGTTCCACCACCTGTCCATGTCCTTTAGCATTTGCCAGGCATATGCACTGCGGCATAGCTGCTGATAACAAATGAAGGTGATTCAATCAGTGAGTCAGGCTGACCGTGGTCCACTCTGTACAGTGAAAGTGAGAGGATGTGGGATTTTCAAGGCTGTATTTGACATTTTCGCTCTCAGAAACTGTTGTACTGTGTTCTTCGTCTTATATAATCTGACCGTTTTATGCGGTGTATTTACTGTTTGAATGCATTCAAAGAAGGAATTGCCTTTTTTCTTTTGGCAAGTGTTAGCAGTCATTAATTTGTGGACGTTAAAGCACTTCATTAACACGAAGTGAAGTAAATTACAGGCATTGCACTGACAAGTGGTTTCAGCCTTTCAGATTACATTAGCATTGCAGAATTAAACACATGCATCAGACAGCTCTGCAGCTGTATATTGAGACAAGGTTTTCTAGCATGCATCACTGTTTTGTGTTACTACACTCTGAAACACTCCATAACATTAAATATCATATAATATCATCATGTGATTTAGAAACATTGTCTTTACAAATTCATGTTATTTGCCATTAATATAGAAGATATGCACTGACATTACTCTCCCATCAGAACGCACCCCCTCAGTGGGGATGCAGGACATGCTTTAGCATCACCGCCTTAAGTATGTGAGGTAAAGGAAACAATTATCATCTTATTAATCCTGACAATGACGCTTAAAACATAATAAAGAAACAGAGGTTTATGGACACTGATGTGGCCAGGAATGAAATGAAACATTTACAGCCTGAGGAAATACAGAGCTTGTTCATTTTCCACTGTGTATTTAGTACACAAAATAAATAACCCACGCACCCACATGTTTTCCTTTTAAGTCCAAGTCATCAATGCAGCTGCTAATTAGTGTGAAGGTAATCTGTTAGCTATTAGCTTAGCTAAATGAATATGTAGTGAAACAAAGACTCGTGGCATTAGACTTTACATGGTGTCTTTATGAAATTAATATGTAAAAGCAGAGGTTTGTATTAATCTTCTATCATGATGTATGTAATTTGATTTTATTTTAAATATATCATAAAAGGATAATTCTTTTCTTCCATGATTTTTTTTATAGTTAATTACTCTTTTTTTTTAATACTTTATTTTGATGTCATAGATACAAAACTCCCTCTCATGAAACAATGTTTGAGTTACAATAAAAGCTCAAAAAAATGTTAGATGTCCTTCAAAATGGAAGCTTTACGAATCAAAGTGAAAACAATAACACCTTCATAAATAAACCATAGTGTGCAAATGTCTGACACTCAGCTGGATTTGTGAGATCACTAAAAATCATGTGAAATCTCTACTGATACATTTCTACTGTCACACAGTTAATCACTCAATCCTATGAGAAAGTTATGTAAGCTACAGGACAGACAAAGCACATATTTTCTTTCCCATTACTGATATGTTTTTGATGTTTTTAATTTAACCCCCAGTAATGACCAGGTACCTCTTCATGGGACATCGTGTGACATTTTTCTGACTCGAATATTGTCTTAAATGAATGAAACCCCCAGTGGAGCAGAGGATGACCGTATCGACCTTTCTGAATACAGCATAGACTTGTCATTAGGACACATCCTGTTTTTCTTAAGTCATAAACATCCATAGAAACACAGGGAACTGTCTTACATGAGCTGCACAATGTACTGCTACAAATGTCAATAACTATGTATTTCCCTTTTATCTCAGGATCTGTGTGTGTACATGAAGCAGTACAAAATGTCTGTGTTTCAGCTTTGTGTATTTTTGGAGCCTGTGGTCTCTGACACTGCTGGGAACCTTCTGTAATTTTTGACAAGTGTGTATTGTGTGTTTGTACATGGTTCAGATCCTTCTCATCTCATTTGCCCCTGGAATGAGATGAATAAACACCCCCCCCCTCCTCCTGCTGGCCTCCTCCTCTTCTGGTATGAATTGCCAGGCTGATATCTCACTCTCCCGAGGGCTGGAGGGCAGTGGGAGCTGACAACACAATGGCATTGTCTCCGCTGATGGGAAGCCAAAGTCTTACGGGAAACACTCCCTTAACACAATTTCTGTTGTTTGCAATTGTGCTCGTGTGTGCAAGAGGGAGTTGGTGGGGTGACTAGCGTCTGCGTGTGGGGCTTTTGTGCGTGTTGGAGTGGTGCTACAGACCAGTGCAGAGTGTCATTGAGGTATGAGGGGGTTGAGAGGAGCAGGAGAAGAAGGGGAGAGCTGCGCCAACACACCGAGAGGCCACTCAATTATTTAAAGAGCCTCCCGGTTCAAAGAGTTAAAGCCAACACCGTCAATCCACCACCTTCAGTTATATGAGGATGCTCTTTTGATCCAGTGGTTTTAAAAGTACACACGTATCACTCATGATATTAATAATTTTGTTATTAACAATGATGAGGAAAATGCAGAGCAAGAAAACATGATATCTACTTGCTCCCTTTTCGCCTTCATGGCTGTAGATATTAAAGATATTTGAGTAAGTCCCTTACTCTCCTCTTGTCCCTACGGGGTCTCCTGTCTATTTATAAGCCTATCCATACATCCTCATGTTCAGACTGTGACCTCTGTCTTGCTGTTGGTGGGCAGTCCCTTGTGCTTAGGGTGCATGTGCGGTGAGTGGCCATAGCCCAGCGGCTGAGAGAAGAGCTCAGGCAGCGTCTCGATGCTGAACTGCCGCTTGTTGGAGTAGGCCTGGCGTCGGCTGTTCTGCTGGTGCAGTGGTTGGTGCTGTTGCTGCTGGATGGGGTGGTGCGGACCCTGGAGGCCCATATGCGAGGCCACCGGATGCTGGATGTGGCTCTTACTGGGGTCCCATGCTTTGAAGGCCGAGCTAGAGGTCAGCGGGTGGGTGTTGGTCTTGGAGATCTTAGGCTTGGGGATCTGGGAGGCATTGATGGTGATCGCCAGTGGTGCGTGGATGTCAGGCGGTGGGAGGAAGGGCTTGTCCTTGGGGTGGAAGTTGATTGGCTGGAAAGTGGGAGGTGACTGGCGGTGGGTATAATCTACCATTGGGTAGCTTTTGTAGTAGTCTCTGGCAGCCGTGTCTGGAAAAAAAAAAGACATGAGGAGAACATGTTAATATTAGATATGTAACCTCATCTCATCGCATCACATTATCTGAACCCGCTTTATCCTCACTAGGGTCACGGGGGTCACATGGAGCCTATCCCAGCCACATAGGGCGAAGG